>JAOEHY010035841.1:59044-83772 GCA_025447955.1 Psilopsiagon aurifrons
CAGCGCCCTCGCTGCGCCGCCGGGGTCCGCAAAGCGGGCGGGGGTGAAGCCCGCGCCCGGGGGCGGAGGTGTGTGACGGGCTGCGGCCTCGCCGGGTGAGCCCAGGCGGCGGCGCTCCGCTGGTGGGTGATACCGCTCCGGGAACGCAACTTACCCACCGCTGTCCGTGCCGGAGTAACGCGGGCCGCCCCGGGGGACGCGGCAGGGAAGGGACGGAGCCGGTGGGACAGGAGGTGTTCTCTCGGCGTGCCGCCATTAGGGGGAGTTGCGGCAGCAATGCAAGTGAGAACCTGCAGGCCAGCTGTTGCTCGCTTTTGGCGGATTGGAAGCAGGTGAGTATAAAAAGCTTCAGCATAGCCTTTTCCTCCTCAAACCAAGACGACGAGCTCGTTTCTAGCACAGATTTTTAACATGTAAAAGTGGTGTTGTGTGTGAGTGTTTATTTTGCTAAAAGTTGAGGAAAATCTTACGGCTCTACCTCTGAAGAGCACTGATCCACCCTGGCAATGATGGAGCAGAGCATCGAACTATAAACATCTTCCCTGTGAGAAGTCAGTAATAAAAAGAGTCACAGAATGTACCAAAAAATTACAGAGACAGGTGCTTAACAGTGAAAAGACAGAGCTGTGATGTAGTGTGCACCCCCTCAACCAGAAACAAAAGCATTTGTCACAGCACACACCTGAAGAGTGTGCTCATCAAAATGGTTTGGGTTGGAAGGGGCCTTAAAGCTCACGTGGTTCCAACCCCCTGCCATGGGCTGGGACACCTTCCACTAGACCAGGTTGCTCAAAGCCCCATCCATGAACACTGCCAGGGATGGTGTAGCCACAGCTTCTCTGGGGAGCCAACGCCTGTGCCTCACATTCAGTGTGGGGATTGGGGGAAACTCAAACCAGTACAAGGTGACTCCAAAGGCCTGAAGAAATGCAAACCACCAGCAGCAGTGAAGAAACCACTTCCAGAAGGAAAGCCGTTGGGGGGCTGGTACCGCCCAGTCTTAGCTTTGTAATGTTTTTTAACTTCATCAGTATCTTTCCAGCTTTCCTGCATAACCTGCTGCTCCTCCATTTCTCAGTCCTGCTCTCATGGTTACCTAAAGATGAGCGTTTCCAAAAGTCCCACAGTGTGGAATTACTTTCCAGGTATTTCTTCTCATGAAGTACAGAACTCCAGTGTCTTTTCCTCTCCTACCCTACTGCCATAAATACAATTGTGTGTGAAGTGGGATGCCTCACAGCGGCAGATAACCACCTCCAAATGTGGAACTTACAGGTGTAGAACTCACCTGCAAGAACTGCCTCACCTCCCATAAACTGCTGGTGTGCAACACCTACAGCTCAATTTCAGGACAAGGCTCCATTTCTACAATATGCTATTAAAAAAAAAAAAAAAATGTGTCGATTTAGTCACCAAAATACAAGAAAAAACTAGCATTTTAGCCTGGAATTGTACTCTCTTCTGTCCAGGAAGCAATTCCAACTGAGGGCAAGGAAGGATGCATCATGACATATTTACATTATGGAAAGCCCAAGATTGAACAAGGGACACAAACTGTGTGCCCTTTGGTAACAGATGTTCATCAGCAGTAGCACTGACGCCTAAGATCATACCTGTGTGGGGAACTGACTAAAACCACTCCTGCAGTGGACATGTTAAGAGCTTGGCAAATTGAGACAAGGCTCCCCCTTTCCGATGCACACCAAATGTACTGAGCAACCTGTACACACTATTTTCTCTTCCATGGAGGTGTCAAAGGCAGCTACACTATGTTTGCTCTGTAAATTCAAGTGCTGCTTTATTTACTTATTTTACTTCCATTTTACTTATTTAGAACAATTTCCATACAGTGACATGCCTTTAATGACATTCATGACTCAGAAATACTTGTTGATGTAGTCAAACAATGTCTACTGACATGAGTCACTGAACTTAAATATATGTTATTAGAAGAAAGACAAAAGGCAAATATATATAATCTCCAGCAGAATGATAGGGATCATCACCATTTGATCAATCTTCCCTGTGAGTTATATCTGCAAGTTACTTTGAGGTAGCGCTAGAAAGAAGCAGTTGGTCCAAGAGCATCCCTGCAAAAAGAAACATTCATGGCTTAAGTACCATTTAACTATTTGTACCCTTTCTAAGTACTCTTCACCCTTTTGGGCCTGTTTCCTTCTCCCTGCTCACTGTCTGTAGGATTAGCAGTCCCTCAAGCCATCCTACTAAAACCTCTTTGTGCAGAGAAGGGACAAAAAACAAAAACGCAACTCAGAGAAATGAGCAGGTTTTGAGTAAAGGCACTATCACAGCCAGGTGCAATGAAGAGTTTATAATACCAATACAAGATATTCTTGGGGAAAAAAAAAAAAATCCTTCATCGAGCTTAAAAACCAAAACCAAACCACCAACCACACATTTCACCTGGGCAAAACAGAGACAAAACACAACTAGAAATGAAATAGGCTGGTGTTGAAAAAGTTGCTTCAAAGACTTGGGTTTTGTTTTTAAATGTTCCCATTGCAGTCAGATCTTTGTAGAACTGACTGCACGCATGAGCACGATGTGTTGAGGTGTTTCTTAGCTAGCTAATGCAGAGGGGCAGCTGTGGAACAGCTCTGAGTTTACTCAGTAGAAAGTCTCAGCAACACATTCTCACAGTTGTGATGCACTCACTGGTTCCTGTATTTGGGGTTCATGGGTAACACCACGCCAATAACACAGGGAAGAAATTCTATATAGTGCCTTTCCTGTAAAGAGTATGTGCTGCACACACAATCTTGACCCCACATATGCACTCCTAAGTGGAAGGAAGAATAAGCTAGCAAGGCTCAGGAGACAGAAAAAGGGGTCAGAGAACTATTTCAGGACAGTATCACACGGGCTGCCTCTCAACAGATTCTTCCTTGCCTCATTTTTCTCATATACTGAGTGGAAGAAAATACAGCCTCAGCATTTCTCAGGCTGGGAGAAATAACAGCCCAAACCACCTCTTTCACTGCACTACCTTCACAGAATTTTCATTATATGGGTACGTACAGAAGGCACGTGCGTGCCTGAAACAGTCTCTAGTCCAGAGACCTTGTTAACAGGTAAAATATGCATAAATGGGGTGGCGACAGACTGTGGCTTTTTTTGAGATTTACATACTGTGTTAGTAGAGTGTCAGACTAAGTGAAATCCCATAGCTACATGTGCTCCTTATTACAGTCAACCTCCCAAATACCAAAAATTAGCATAAATGCTCCATAGGATATCTGCTGAGCCAATGCATATCTTTAGTATCTCATTTTTAACTGGTAATACAAAAAAAGCTTTTAACAAATTACTTGCTGCAACTTCAGTACATGTTAGGTGATGGTATGCAAGCCACTTCAAAGCATGATACAACACAGACACAGACCTGAAAGCTGTCATGCTGCTCATAGTGATGGTGCTTGATAGGTACAAAATCCCTTAAACCTTTTTGTACTACCCAGCTCAAGCAACACAGCTATGCACCACAACTGAAGTGGCATCAAATCCTGTATGGTTTTGAAGCTTTAGTACTCCTATCCAAACTTAAGAGGCCTGCACGTACTAACTTCAGTTCCCTCCCTACTGCAGTCATCTGAAACAATTCTTTGCAGGCACACAAGCACCCCCTTTCCTACCCAGATTCTGTTTTATTTACTCCACTTCTTGACACATTCTCATTGTTTCCCTACCATCACCCTCCAATGTCTTACTGCTTCACAAAAGGGAAGCATTCATCCAAGAAATCTAAATTCAAAGTAGTTACCCTGCAACTAGATCTCTCCAAAGCAGGGAAAACAGTTCCTAAAACTGTGATGCTACTCCTCCTGCCTAGGTGAAGTGTTTTGCTTTCTGTCTCTTCCTACATGTATTATCTGCAAAAAAAACCCAGGAAGAATGAACTTTCTATAGTACTCCAAACACCTTTTCTGGTTTAGAACATCTGCATTTCATGGGAGGAATTTTGAAAAATATTCCTAGCTGAAAATTAAGCTGTAAAGAGAATCTGGTCAGCAGCTAGAAATGACCTGCCAACACCAAGCCATCACTCTGAAACAACATTTCAAATTTAAGAACAGCACATAGGTTATGAACACAATTTTAATGTAATTAAGTCATAAAAAAAGGCGAGAGAACTTCATCTGCCATCACAGCAATTATGGTTTAGGTTGCCCCAAAAACACACATGGCAAATATGTCTTCAATAACTTTAGTAGCTTCCACAGTTATTAGCTCTGATATTTTCTGACACCTGTTTTCTTGGAAGAGTATTCTTCTGTTTCCAGCCCAACTTATTTTATCATGCACATTAAGCAGAGTAAATACTTTTGCAAGCACATGGGCTTAAGAATCCCTATGACTGGAAAATACTTTATACCCCTCCTTATAAGAAGAGTTTAGAAAAAGCCATTCCGAAGTTGCTAGCTTAAAGCAGAACTTTCCTCATGGCTACCTCCCCTGGTCTCCTTTGACTCAAACACTGAAAACTCTTCATACTACAAAAATTTTATAACCTCATCACTATTAAACACCTGAGCATGAAAACTGGAAAAAAAAATAAAAAAATAATAAAAAAAAAAAAATCAGATGTTTAGCAACTTAGGTGACAAGTTTTACTAGGATAGTTTTATTCCCAATGGTGATTTTTCTTCTTTAAAAAATTATTTCTCAAGAGGATTTTTAGGTTTTAGGCTTAACAGCATGTATTATGTTACACCAGTTTCTCTGCTGTGAAGAGTCAGTGGAGAAGATTAACAGTAAGAAGGGCGGAATAAAATTGCCAGTAGGGATCATCTTTAGTCTTTGGAATGTTTGCAGCTATGGCAGCTGAAAGTTTGCCCTTATCTATGTTTAAAATCATGTATTGCTAATGCAATTTTAACTGACCTAACAGATCAAAAGTAGTACAGTGAGTGCCAGCAGACTGCAGGAGCAGCCCAAGCATTCCCATGACAAACTCTGGGAGCATCTCCCATATACACATGCCATGTAATCAAATGTGTAAAGAGCTTGTAAGAGATTGCCTAGGTAACTTGGAAGTATGTGAGAACAAGGTTTTTGCTACTCCTGCTGTCCATACCAACGGCAGGTGGAATACCCCTACTGCCTCCAGCTAAATTCCACAAGCCAGAAGAGAATGTGCTTCACACATGTAAGTAAGATCCCTTGCTGGCAGGTTTGCAGAAACAAAATTTTATTTACACAGGCAAGTCTATCTTTAGACCCCATTGAACTCTTTACATTTCTAGAGTATTTACAGGATTTAAGGATGCTCTGAGTGATGAGCAACAAAAAAAAAAATTACAGGAACTGTCAAAAGCATAGCAAAAAAACCCAACCTATCATTGTGCTTTAAAACTTATGATCTAGAGTAATGTAGAAGAAATGTAATTTTAGCACCTTGGTTATTACGGTCATGCTATATAAGACACTTAAATAGCAGAGGGGATGTCAGAAGTGACCGTATCCAGAGGTTGCCAGTGACAATTCATGAGGGAATCATAGAGTTCTTCACTTGTCTCCATAAATTGTCTGTTCATTTCATCAACATCCAAGTAAAGCTGGGGATCTGAAAAAGAAAGTCGGATAAGTACAAGTGGGAGGGGCGCACACATACACAAAAAAGTAAACCACTAATAAAATGTGTTTTAGTTAAATGTGACAGATTTAATAGTAAAGGTAGTAAGATGGTTTTTCACCTAAAATTTTAACAAATCTGGCAAGTCCAGCTTCTTTTGGAATTAGTGTATTAGAATGCTAGGACTACACTGGCATTCCAAGATAAGGAACAGATTTAAGGGTAATTAACTATGGAAGTTTCCCCAAATTAATTTAATTTCTACCACAATGTGTGTTAGGGAAGACAGTTTCTGAACACTGACAAGACTGTCTATGTAAGGAATTGCCTGGAAACCTTCCAGGCCAAGCAATTAAGCTTTGTACCACATCTTTAGGTGCAAGCTGAATCTTTTTAGGACCTGCAGCGTAAGCTTTTACCTCAAGGGTTTGCAAACAAAGCTTATGCATATTCCTGAGTTTAATGCAGAATATGCTTAACAAAATCAATACACAGACATCACAAATTCAGTATCAGACCATTTCAGAAGGAGAATGAAGGTGAAGTTACAAATAAACCTACTGTGTCATTGATAATGACCCATTCTACTTGACGTGGTGTACCACTATCAGCTTTAAAGTCCTACCCTCATCTCAACTTTAACACACAGAGGATCCCACTGTATCAGCTGAATTTGCAAAACGTTCTTCATGCAATAGTCACTGGCTTGTATTGCTAAAGGGTGCAAGTATGGCTAAACTCAATTACCTTCAGTTATTAGGTCATCATTGATTTCAGTCATAGCTGAAGTTTCCTAAAGAGGAAAGGAAAAAAAAAAAACAAACTCTTAAATTGAATTATAATCATAATCCATTTTGGAAAGCATCACAAATACAAAATAACTTTGTACTCCAAAAATCACAGTCTCAGAGTTCCTCTGACTGACTTTTATGGTAACAGTATAGCTCAGGTTGGAAAAGACCTCTGGAAGTCACTCTTGAGAATTTAGCTGATCTAAGGTAAGACCATCCTAAAATAATTCTTCAATTTGCATTAAGCAAAGTACATCAGAAAAACGGGAAGAGAGGAAGCCTACACAATCAGGCCATCAGAACTGCTATTTGGTATACATGAATAATGGTGTATTTATCTCTAATGCTATAGATGCAGTACTTAAGCACTTAAAAGATACTTCTCAATGAAGCCTGTTATTTTAACACCCACACTAAGCCGAAAGCAGGATTTCAGTTATAGGACTTTTTGCTCTCACACAGTTCACACAACTTAAAATTTGTGAACTTTTTTCTTTAAAGCAAGCATGTAGTATCTTTACCTCAAAAACAGCTGGAGCCATAAGAGTATCTCCTAAAGAGCAGTCTCCAACAGCTTGCATGTTATCATAGGGAGTATAGGAGCTGTAGTTGTAGTCAGCATAAGGATCATAATTCCACTGCGAGTAGTAGTTCTGATAATCTTGGTAATAATCATTGTAGTTGTATGACTGGTACCGCTGGAACTCTGCTTTCAGTCTGCAACATGAGAAGTTACATAGAGTTAGAATTTGAGAACAATAAACTGCAAACACAGTTCTGAAGTTAAGCAATTTACTAGCTTATAAGATTTCAGAGCTTAAAAGGAAGCTTTTCTGAATAGTTGCCCAAAAGCAACAGTCTAAATCATAGCACAAGATCTCAAGTTTATATAGAAGAAAATTCTCTCACCTCTGCAATAACAAAAGTAATTACACAGATTAACGCACACCCTGATGCTTATCGGTATTAATTTTGAGCATATTTAGTATCTGTACATGCAAGCTACTGATAGAAATCAAATTATTAAGACCAGAGACGTGTCAAGCACATCTGCTTTAAAGATATATTTAGTCTTAGTTAGCCCTTCTGTCTTTTGTTTGGTTAATACTGTAGGGCCAGCTGATTAGTTTTCAACTACTTTCCTACTCCTGAATACATTTTCTCAGGGACAGCTTCACACTAGAATCAACGCACAAGTGTGGTCTGTACTAGAACAGAGGTACAAAACCAGAGGCTTGCTACATGAAATACAAAGTCCAGCTGCACGTTCAAAAATAATCCTCTATGCTTAACACGTTGCTTCATGGGCTTTGTTCAGGCAGGCCTCCTGTGTTTGCAGAGTCCAATTTCTGTGTATCTCCACCTTATTACAGAACACTCAGAACCAAGCTTTTTGTCAAGAATGCAAACTGAAGGAGCTCAGAAAGAAGTTTCCAATGTAAGTGCCTTAGTGACAAACTACTCTGATGGCTGGATATTTTGATGCTGAGAAAGTATAGTACTCAGCCATTCAGAAACAGATGCAGATTACTGATGTGTATTTTGATACCTACGTTAGTTTCACGACTGTGAAGCTACGCATGTTCTCAATCAGGTATCCTATTGTCTTGCTACTATAGTAAACAAACAACTACAGAATGTCTCAAAGTCTTCTGCTACTAACTTCTCTCCTACATGCATCTTTGTATGAATGAGAGATCTGGAAGTACTGCCAACATTCTTCTGGATAGCAGAAGTGAGGAAACCTGTTTCTCTGTGATCTCTTCTTGTTTGTAAATAATTTAGTCAGCCCTATTCTGGACAGTGCTCTCTTGCATAAGAGCATTACCACTCTTAAAGCAGAGGCGATTTACAGAATTACCCAGAGTAAAGAGAAAAGCTGTTATTTTCACTATTTAACTGCACATACCTCATGAATACACCGAAATTGTTTAATGTAAAGTTATATTTTTGTCTGTATCCTGGATCAAAGTTTATCAAATCTGATATAGATTCTCTGTTCATAGACTTGAATTGCCTTAAATAACTGAGAGAACAGAGCTGGCAGAGTAATAAACCCTCTCAAAATCAAGCCATTCTAAATTCCCTGCTGCCCCAATCACTTGAAAAGCATAATACTCTAAAATTGCTTCAGCAACATCAGGTTTAGCTTCTTCCCTGCTATATTCTGTATTTTTCCATTTAAAAGCTCCCTTCTCTGCCAGCCTACTGTAAAACCGATTATGTGCTACATTGCCTAAACTAGAGAGAAAGGTCTAAAAGAAAAGCTCCCCAGCATACAAAAACACTTCCTGTTCCTTCTACCTGCTTCAGGCCCAGTCCTGGAAAGTATCTATGAATGCATTCAGCTTTGCTATTATAAGAATTAAGGCTGGTTAAAACAGCAGCTAAGCCGAAGCTACATGATCTGGCTAGACTCACAGTTAGATTCCCCCAGCAACCCTTACAAAGGCTGATGAATCCATGGAGTCAAAACATAGTACTTATGTATTTTTGATTTTGTAGACTGCATTGTGTGTACAGCCATTATACAGGAGCCACAACTTTAAGAAGGCAGAGCTACAAGAATCTGATTATTTAGAATTACTGTATCAATGCACAACTCATTTGTTACCTTTTAGAAATTCCTATGCTCAGCCGGATTCGTTTTCCCCCCAGACCTGGTGCATTCTGGCAGTCTTGCAGTGCCCTCATCTGATCACCTTGCTCACCAAATCTGACAAAGGCATACCCTCTACAATTTTCAAAAGGGAGAAAACAAAATTCTAGTATGCATGACAGTTACAAAGCTAGTGAATTCAATTTCTGTCTTCTACAAAAATGAAAACACCCAGAAGATAGCAGCTACTACTACATCTTCTATTAGCCAAGCAACCTCTCTGGCATGTGCACTTACACACAAGATGCTTTCACATAACTAACATCTTGGGCCAAAAGCTTGTTCTTTGATAGCATTACCATGCAACTTGCTGAGAGCCAGTGAAACTACAGTTTAATTGCTATCTGCATACGTAATCAGATTCCATGTCTCTGCATCTACAACAGTTAATTATTAACCCACTTCTATACTATCGTTCTTTTTAAACTTCCTTTCTCTGAAGCTTCTTGAATTAGTCTATTACAGCCAGCACTGAACAGTAAACTCACTCATCCCTGCTTGACTCACTGCCTGGCAAGTATAATATCTGCTAAGCTTTATTTACTAACTACCCATTTACACAGTTTCAGTCTCCCAACCTCCTAAGATTAGCCAGGCCTTACACTTTCCTCCCACATGTAAAAAGGGAATTACTGTCTTCAGTACTGCAAAAGACTACATGGATGCACTACTGCATGTAAGCACAGCAGCACATATTTTGGTGACAGCTCTCCCTTCCCCCACCATCTAATTACTTTCTACATGGGTAATTACTAATTACACATGGCTAAACAGAAGATTATGTTAACTGCTTACACCATAAAGTTTTAAAAATGTATTATTGTCATTAAAAGACAAAAAATATAATCCTAGAGACTAATCTCTCTTCCTCCCTCTGAAGAAAATATAGAAATGGTTCCAATGCATGTTCCTGCATGTTACTTCTAGAAGCAAACTAACAGCATCACAAATTTTCACAGGCATTACCTGGAGTATCCCAGCAGGTCTGTTGCTATTTTGCAGTCAATACATGAGGGGTACCTCTTTAGGAAATAGTCATAGAGCTGGAAATCATCCACTTCTGGAGTAAGCTCCCCAACAAATATTGAATAATCTGGTCTTTAAAAAGATGAGAAAACAACTTTTTAAGCTTGAGACTAAGGTAGCTGATTGCAGTATTAAGGTACATAACATACAGGCAGGTAGTTATCACTGCACAAATAAGGAAAAAACTCTAAGGGGAGTATTGACTGCAACGCTCTGCAGAATAATGTACAGAACTGCAATACCACCATTCTCACACTGAGTTCTCAATTTATAGGGGTCCATTCTGCCACTTCCACAGTAAAAATAAGAAGTATTTCAAAGCCCCATTTTATAAAAACCTTTTAAGAATTTGTTGGGGTTTTTTTAAAAGGACATTTATTGTCTGAAGGGGAGGAAAGCACAAAAACATCAAGAAAAAAAATTAACTCTGGTTACAGCCATGATTCAAAAAAGCTGTAACTATTTTGCCACCACTTCTTAGCAATTATGGCAGAAGCAGACTGGACAGCCTCATTATTCCATTGGCAATGCATTTCCATTAGCAATACCTAAATATATAGGCACCAGGTGTACCATTTCAGGATTTTAAAAATAAGCTATGGTATTTATTGGTTACTATTAATTTCAGCAGATAAGGGGTCAGAGCTTCTTTCAGAAGTTCTTTACCTGGCTGCAGTACTACTAGGGACAAACTCTATTCTTCCTGGCTTTATTTTGTTCTTTTTCTTCCGTTTCTTCTGTGGCGTTCTCCACCAGCTGTAAGCCTGAAGACATTCTCTCTTTTTCGCCAGCAAGTCCTGTTGGGAGAAAATAAAATCACCTTTATAGTATTTAGCCTCATTTACATTCCTCCCTCCCACTCCCCATCACCACAGGTGATTTCCCCATATTCACCTTGCCCTTGAAAGAAGCCTGGGGTCCCATTTCTCCCTCCGCCTCCCATGAGGGAAAGCAGCCTCTGGGGAAAACGCCTGGCAAAAATAACAGAGCCAAAGGATTGTATGAACAGCCATATTCCCCTGACTTGTCAAGCTGGCTATAGGATCGACCGCTTCCTCTTGGAATTAGGGAAAAAGACAGCACTTGATGTTGGCCAATCCTAAATGTTAATTAGCTTCAGGACTGGACTGTGTTCCACTCGAACTCCAGGACTCCAAAAAACCCTGTAGCAGCAGCAGTCTGAGTGATGAAGAGGCAGGGAAATCATCACTCTTGCCTAGAAGGGATCTCAGCTGTCCCTATCTCTCCTCACCTAGGGATTCTTCTCTTATGTGAGATGCCTTTCCTCACTACCCAGCTCTGACTCACTCTCCCAGGCCAGGAACAACAGGAGGCCAATTAATGGAATTTAAGGAGAAAGCAGACCTGGAACAGGCACTAGCTTGGCTGAGGGAAAACTCAAACCCAGATGCAAGGCCAGGAAGAGGCATAAAAAAAGCACCTCTTGCAGGAAGGGAAAAAAAAAAACCAAGAAGAAAAACCGAAACCCGAAGAAACACAGTTTAAAAAGGAAGTGGGGCAACTACAGAAAAGACAAGGGAGACAACAGCCATATCAACACAGGTTGCCTCCCTTGCTTAAGATTCTGGAGAACAAAGACTTCCAAAAATAAGAATGGTGTTTCGCAACATTTTTTACTTACGCAGGCTTTAACGTTCTTCCGCTAGAACACCTCTGTGTATCTTATATAGAGAGTGTTATGCGCAAGGTCCTTCAGAAGAACTCATGCTCAAGTAATTCAAACTGCAAAACTTAATGTTATGCCCCCAACCTGCTTCAGTTGATGCAATGAAGTGTCCCAAGGACAGCCACCACTTACATTGCAGAAGAAATCACAGGACTAAAAGAATGCCCAACTCAGAGCAAGCTAGCTATTTCAGCTTTACATTTACTAGAAATTCTGAGTATGGTTCTGGAACCCGTTTAGGCACTGCAAGCCTGAATTTCTGACCAAATGATCTTACCTGGCTTGCCATGGTTTAAACTGTCTTCCGCCCTTCTCGAAGACTACGGCTGCACAGGTTCAGTTTCAGCTTCTTCAGCTGAAAAACACGTGGGGAAGGAACAAGTAGATAAAGAATCTGAGCCTTCAGACAAATTACTTGCAATGATGTTCACCTTGCCTAACATTTTTAGTATTATTCAGAACTTAGATTTCCAAGTTCTAACTTTTCACTGCTAAAGCAACAGCAATAAAGACAATATGTGACCAATGGGATTGATTATAAGTCATCCTCATTTTCTTAAAATTTAATAGTCCACGAAGTTTTCCCACTAGCAAATGTACTAGAAAACTTAGAGAGCTTTTAAGTCACCTACATCTTAACCTTACTTCTGAAATACCTACATATAACACAGTAATACAAAAAATCCACATTCTAAAATAGTTTAAAAACAAGGCATCAGCAATAGTGGCTTCAATACATTTTGTACAGCCCCTTGGGTGGTTTGTTTGGTTTTTTTTTTTCCATTTAGCTAAAATTAAAAGTTAATTTACTTTTCCCACAAATTACACAGCTAAAAACAAGCCGTGGTCTCTTCTACACTCTAAAGAACAAAAGAAATAAACCAAAGGGCACAGTACAGGTAAACATGAGCTTTCTCTGCACTTTTTTTCAGGTACATCTTCTTTTTTGCCTCTTCCATTTCACTCACTGCCAGTGTGTTGGCAACGACCAGTGACATTCTACTGCTATCACTAAACCAGTGAACACGCTTTCCTGAAGACATATGTACCTCTTTGTTTATTCCTATGGCCTTTAAGCCTTTAACCCCCCAGTAATCCAGCTAGTATCAATCAGTACAGAAAATGTTTCATTTGCAAAGTATTTTGCATCTACTTCCATTTACAGCTGTTCATTCACCAATTCTCATTTTTTATCTCTATTAGCTCTGAAAATAGATTAAACTGACCTGACACAGGACAGCCATGTCATAATTAGAGCATCCCTGCACTTTTTCTGAGCCCAAGAAAGCAGTCAAGTACAAACAAGCCCTCAAATACAAGCATATACTAGTAAAGTTAGCATGTGCCTTCTTACTAAGCCTAACTGTGCTCATTACCTGAATTATCAGCTGCAATATAATCCTGTCAAAGAAGATCATTATTAATAAAAACATCCACAGTGATGTTTCTTTAAGTCAAGCATTACTTTTTGATAAAAGGAACCATAAACCCCTCCATGCCCTAAACACTAAAATATTAGTGTCTGAACTCACAACTTTATACTTTTAACTTACCACTTTTTACTCGTGTGGATTTAGCAGAAGATGGCACACACTACAAAGCCGTTTTATTGCAAAAGGCTATCAAAAGGTGAGTGATGCAACTGTTTCTCAATCAGTTATTGTAGACTTCAACGCAAAATTGCAGTTTTGTGCTCTTTCCCGGTCAGATCTTGAAGGTTGCCTCTTGATCTTTTCACTAAAAGGGAAAAATATTTAAACTGTAGTTAAAACAGCGTGTATCAACTTAGGGTTTTTTTTTTTTTCATTTGCCTTAACTGTACCTACAATCACAGCTAGCTTTCATTTAAGCAGTAGGGCAGTTTTAACCTCCAGAACTCAACCACCCCTTTTACTGGACTACACACGCATTTCACCAGACCGTTTATTCCGCGCTTATATCATTACACTTGCACTGCCAAAAAGGCAGATGAAGCCATTTGCAAATAAAATGGCCTGTGCTCACACCGCTCGGCCAAGCAAAGCACGAGCAGCTCCCCTCGGCGTTTATTTCGCTCACACTGCAGACAGAGCCGGATCAGGGCAGCGGGACCCGCCGAGAGCAGGCCCAGGACGCCCCATGCCGTGACGCATTTTTATCAGCCACTCGGCACGACGGGAAGGGACATGCCACGGCGCCCGACGAGAAGTGCGCCCCGCCCGGCCGCGGCCCACTGCAGCAGCCGCGCTTCCCCCTTATTGTGCTACGCGATAAGACACGAAGCGGAAGGAAAAAAATACTAAATACGGAAAACCCCGCACGGCCCTCCCGAGGCCACGGCGCTCCTTACTCTGAGCCCCATGGGGTGGGCGGGCACCGGGCGCGGGGTCGCTTAGGCCCAACCGCCGCCGGGCCTAGCCAGGCCTCCCCGCCCCGCCTGCGGCCCAGCCGCTCGCGAGGCGATGGCCGAGGCCCCGCGGGGAGGGTGGATGCCGCTCCCCTCGCCCGTCGCGCCGTGGATCGGTTCACGGTTCTCTTCCCGCCGGCGGCCCGCACAGCCCGTCCTCTACCACAGCAACGTGCCCCTTCACACCCCGTCTCCCCCCCGCCGATCCCAGCACTAACGCCTCTCATCCTCCGCGCCGCCATCAGCAGCGGCCGAGCCCCGCTTCCGCCCCGCCAGGACCTCCCGCTTGGGCTGCCCTGCGCGGAGCCTGACCCGCGGAGCCCACGCGGCCACCGCCGCCCCCAGACCACTTCCTCCTCCGCGACGGCTGCCGGAGGCCGCAGAGCGTTCCTCAAAGGAGCGCTGCCGCCCTCCAGCCGCGGGCCCGGAACCGGCGCGGGCGCAGGCAGCGCGGCGGACGGGCCCGGCTGAGGGAGGCAGGGCCCCGAGCTAGTGCCGCGCTGGGGAATGGAGCTGGTAGCGGGCTGCTACGAGCAGGTTCTGTTCGGGTTCGCTGTGCGACCCGCCGAGGTAACGCGGGGGAAGCGGCGGGAACGGGAGGGCGGCGGATGCGCACGAACGGCCGCCCGCCAACCCACGGAGGGGCGAGGGGAGAGCAGAGGAAAAAGCCCACCCCGTACTCACCAACTCGTCGCTGCGCGGCCACGGGGCTGGACGCAGGCCGCGCTTTTAAAGCGCCTCGGGGGCGGGGCAGGCTCTGGCAGCCGCAGGCTCGGCCCCTCGCTGCTGGCGCCGGTGTGGGAGCGGCCCACGGATGCCCTGCTGCTCGGGCCCGATGGCGGACAGGGCTCCCGGGGGGAGCTCCGGGAAGAGACTGACCGCGTGGTCGCCAGGGGCTGCGGTGCGAGCTCGTTCCTCGCAGCCGTTCAGCGCGGAGCTGGGAGTAAACAGCACTGCAGAGGATGGATGCCACAGTGCCTCGCGGGGTTGGTGTCAGGTGGAAGGCGTGTCTCCAGCCTGCAATGGTGGAAAACAGGGAGAATCCGCCTCCCTTGTCCAAGAGATTTATCTCTGTGGAGATGCTTTTTCACATGCAGCTTCATCTAAGCCCAACGCTCATTACAGGAGGCGGTTTGCAGTCTTAATTGGTCATGCTAATCTCCTAAGAGCACATTAACTCAGTAGGATCCCATTATACCTACAGCTAAGTGTAATTCCTTTGCATTTTACACATAGATTTTTTTCATGTTTTTCTTGAAAGAAAATGAAAGTATGGGATGATGAAGTCGAATTTAAGCGTCAGAGAGACCTCTTTATTTTGTCTTTCATTTACAGCCCTGGACGGTTGCCCCTGATTTTACACATCATGCACACACTGCCTCATTGTCAGTGGTAGCTGTGAATAACAGATACGTGGTCACTGGGAGCAAAGATGAGACAATCCAAATCTATGACATGAAAAAGAAGGTAGAACATGGGGCACTGCTGCAGCACAATGGTAAGGGAGCTTTTCTTCATAAAAAGCATTGATGTTAGAAACTTAGAGCAGAAAAAGTGGCCCTTGTCAGAAGAAAGAAATTGAATATTTTTTTTTATTAAGTATGTAACAGCGATGGTGTTGCAGCCATCGAGGTCTGACAATACAAGCAAGGGAAGCTTTTGAGCATAAAAACGCAAAAATTATTTTGGGTATTATTCCACAAATATAGCTGCTTCCAATTCTTTTTAGGTTTAACTGTTCATGCAGCTACGGCCCACAAATGGCTCATGAGCCATTTTTGGTCTCCCAGAATGCTCTATCTAGACCATGCCTACTCCCAAGAACCATCTTTCCCAGTGTCCTTGTCCTGTCACAGATGTGTGACATGAGCCACACAAAACAGAGGTTGTGTGTGAGGGGAAGGTGCTGCTGCCAGAAGAGTTAACCTGGTACTTTTCCCACTTTGTGTCTCCTGAATTACAGCTGTGTAATACATTAGTTAATGGCCATTCGAATCGTAGAATCACAGAACAGTTTGGGTTGGAAAGGACCTTAAAGATCATCCAGTTCCAACCTCCTGCCGTGGACAGGGGCACCTTCCAGTAGACCAGGTTGCTCAAAGTCCCATCCAACCTGGCCTTGAACACTTCCAGGGGTGGAGCAGTCACAGCTTCTCTGGGCAAACAGTTCCAGTGGCTCACCACCCTCATAGTAAAGAACTTCACCCTAATATCTAATCTGAATCTTCCCTTTATCAGTATAAAGTTATTCTCCCTTGTCCTGTCACTATATTTCCTTAAAAAATGTCCCTCTCCAGCTATCTTTTAGGCCCCCTTTAGATACTGGAAAGATGCTGAAAGGTCTGCCAGGAGCCTTTTCTTCTCCAGGCTGAACAAGCCCAACTGTCTCAGCCTGTCTTCGTAGCAGAGGTGCTCCAGCCCTCTGATCATCTTCGTGGCCCTCCTCAGGACTCACTTCAGTAGGTCCTCATCCCTCTTGTGCTGGGGCCTCAGAGCTGGACGCAGTACTACAGTGGGGTCTCACAAGAGCAGAGGAGAGGGGGAAAATCACTTTCCTCAACCTGCTGATGACACTTGTTTTTTGGTGCAGCCATGGTTGGCTTTCTGGGCTGCAAGTGCACACTGAAGCTGGCTCATGTTGATCTTCTTGTCAATCAACACGCCCAAGTCCTTCTCTGAAAGGCTGCTTTCAGTAACGAAAAGGAAAAAAAAAAACAAACCAACCAACCAAAACAAAACAAAACCCCAAGAAACAAAAAAACAAATCAAACAAAACACTCAATGTTTTTGTCATTTGTAGCGCAGTCTTGATTGTTCTTTTTCTCCTGATAGCCAAAGTACTTAGAGCTAGACTGAGCATGGTACCTGTGTTCAACTCACATATGATAAATCTGGTGCTTATGGGAAGCAGCATGAGCAATAAATTTAGCTGTGTGCCAAAAGTAGGGCTTCTTAGAAGCATTTCTTATCACTGATAGAAGCTCTGTGCCACTGTGGTTGAGCACTGCTGTTTCAGAGAACAGACCAGAAAGAGTTCAGATGTGTATTGGCTATAGGGCAGCTGATAGATATACTGAATCACATCATTGATTGAATATAACAGGAAAGTTTGGGGGGTTCATGAGGAAATACTTAGGAAATAATTCAGATTTTCCTAAGGGTGGGATAATAGCTGGCATGTTTTGATGCTATAAACTTGTCTGTTAATTCATACTCTACTTCTAGTTCTAATTCATTCTCTGTGTGGTAACTATTTGGTATGTACAACATTGTTAATAGCACTGGTTTTTATTCCTAGGCACAGTAACTTGTTTGGAGTTCTATGGTACTGCACATCTGTTGAGTGGGGGTGAAGATGGTGTGATTTGTATCTGGAACACAAAGAGATGGGAATGCCTGAAATCCATTAAGGCACATAAGTGAGTTTCCTAATTCTGCTTATTTACATACATTTTCATGTTTGTTTTCTTTGTAAAGAGAATGTGCAGCTAATACATTGTTTTGGTTTTATCAGGGGGCATGTGACATCTCTTTCTATCCATCCTTCTGGGAAATTATGTTTGTCAGTAGGAACAGATAAAACATTAAGGTGAGTTGAAACTGATGAAGGAATGCTGAGAGTCATAATACAGTAACTCTTAGTAAAGGGTTGTATAAGCAACAATTCCGTTTTGGAACTAGACTGTGCAACACTGATAAAGCATATTTGCACATCATACAGTTCAGAGATTCATTGTTTTGTCTTCTTATGTTCTAGGTACCAGTAATATTTTTAAGTCTTTAAAAACAGTCCTTGCTGTTCCTAGCTTCTTGTTGTGCTCTGGCTCATTACAGTCACTTGTAGATGTATAATTATACGTGCATTTTGGAACACTTGTTTATTCTGAAAGCTCTCAGGTTTTACTTAGTGTAAGAAAAGTAATTTTTCACTTGGAGCGTTTATATGTCGCTTTATATATCTGTCTTAAATATATAAAATGCTATTTTAACAGCACAGATTGGTATTGGGCTCCTTTCTGCACTGCGCTGTTAATGGTGGGTTCTAAAATAAGTATTACAAATTCAACCTTATAGTCTGCAAGTGATATGTGAAGTCATCACTTTCTTTTGCATTAAGAAGGCACAGAGATGCTTAAAAGCTTCCTTTGGATGCTTCATGTCAGCAGACAGGTATTCATTTTCACTGTGCTGTTTTAACCAGAATGCACTTTATTTACTCTTGTCTTTCAGAACTTGGAATCTTGTAGAAGGACGATCAGCCTTTATCAAAAACCTGAAGCAAAGTGAGTTTATCAGTCTAAATCCACTAAAAAAGTAGAATTAGATAGTTCTATTTTTTGTGTAAAGAAAAGTAGACTGGAATAATCAACAAGTCAGTTAATTGCAAGCACCTTTCACAATGTCTTTTTTGCACATGCTGCAAGCATATATGACTTATGTCCTTAATAATAATCATTTACCAAAAGGAAAACACACTAACACTAAAGTAAATGTTTTTATTCCTTGAAATTTTGTGTCAGGACAAGACACTTACATAAATGTGTTTTGTTTTTCTTAATACACTTCTGATAATCAGAAATAAATATTAAAGAGCATTGGTTCAGTTGCTTAAATATTTTTTTTTTAGTTATTATTTTTTTTTCCCTGAATTTTTCTCAGGCTTAGGTAGAAAACAGTGTCTAGCAGGTTCTAAAGATTCTTACTTGTAGATTTTAATGCATTATTAAGTGCAGAATGCCTGTGTACATGTGTATACCAATGTGTCAATATGTACAGATGCCCACATAATTAAATGGTCCCCTGATGGAGAGAAGTACGTGACTGTGGCAACAAATAAAGTAGATATCTACAAACTTGACACAGCTTCAATCACTGGCACTATCACAACAGAGAAGAGAATTTCTTCACTTAGATTTATTACAGTAAGTTGAAAATGGAAAGATGATGGGAAATTAGCTGGTTTGAAGCACATGAAATTAATTGCGCTTTTTTCCCCCAATTCCAAGGATTCTATCCTCGCCATAGCTGGAGGTGATGAAATTATAAGGTTCTACAGCTGTGACTCTCAAAAATGCCTGTGTGAATTCAAAGCTCATGAAAACAGGTATTTTGTGTTTGTTTACTATTTAAATATTTACGGCAATGCTGAGTACTCAGTAAAGTTCAGTGACTTACAACATTCAGCATATTTTACTTTTGGTATTATTTTAGTGTAGAATGTCAGTTTATTTATGTGCTAAATTTAGGACAGACTTGTCTGCTTTTCGTATGAGCGGAAGTACTGTGCTGTCCTTGCAAGTTGCAAAGCAGTAAGATACAGAATTAGAAATACTGTAGTTCTAAATTTATGAGGTGCACACTTCTGTGTGTGTGGTCTTTGCAGTTCTGAAGCTGGGTACCAGTATTTTCCTGCAAGACCATTTAAAAAGATGCTTAACCAGTCTTCACAGATTCTTAGGAATGCTTAAATAAAACAAACCATTTGTACTTCTTTCAGACAATAGGAGGGTAATCACTTATTCTCTATTGTTACTGAAGACAGGATATTTGTCCAAATGCTGCTTCTAGTTCATCAAAACACAAAAGCATTAGCTAAAATACCATTGATGTCATTAATAGTGTGTGCTTAAAAGTTTTAGTGTTCTGAATTGAATCCTAAGGAGCCTAGCAAAGACAGCCATTCCCACTGTAAATGAGAGCCATCAAAACAGATTACTGTATCTGCCTGTTGTTCAAGGGGTTTCTGTTCAAAATTATTTTTAAACTGTTGCCTACCCATCTTTTTAATTTCTGTCAGATTTCTGTTCTGAACTGAGCTGCCATGCTATAAAGTAACAAAGTACTGCATTTTCTTCACAGAATAAAAGATCTCTATAGTTTTGAAAGAGAAGGACAGCACATTATTGTTACTGCTTGCAGTGACGGTTACATTAAAATGTGGAATCTGGATCTAAATAAGGTTGGTCTATTTAACTGTGTGTTACATTTATGGAAAAATATCACACAACCAAAATTGCAGACAGTTCTGTTATAAAGATTAATTTTGAGTCACTGAGGAAATTTTGCTTGAAATCTGGATGTTTTGATCTTCCTTCATGTTATGTTCAGTAGAGACATATATGTATATGCACATACTTTCATGGACTTGCATATTTCTCCATTGTAACTTTTTTAAACTACAAAATCTGATGATATTACAGAGATCTCATCTCCTGGTTCTGTAAGTCAGGCTTCCCTTCAGACCTGCCTGGCCAGACCTAATGACTATCTAATCAGTTACATTGTGTTCTAAGGACTGCAGTGAATTTTTGTAATGTTGGTGACTGTTGCCGCTCTTCTAAAACCCTGGGGCTTGAGGGGGTGTGGTTGTTCATGTAGGGGCAAAGTTTGTCCTTTTGGAAAAATCAGGTTAGTGTACTGCGTACTTTCATTTCCTGTATTTTCAAGCAGTTCTGAGTAGCACAGTTTAATAAGGAATCCTGTCTTATCTTTAACATTTCCCATGTTGATTGTTTGCTCTGGGCTTGTCTTTTAAAATCACAATTAGATTTTTTTTTAATGTAGTGTCTTGTAATAAAGGATCTACTGTATTTCACTGTAAGTATCTTGAATAGTTCAAATAAATAGCTCACAGCATTTATAGTCTTTATACATCTTATCTGAATTTGTCTGTTCTTATTTTTCCCAAATGTGTTCTTTTCTTCCTGAGCTAGCAAAATTTTTTAAAACTTTATATAACTGTGTGTTCTGTCCGGCTCTGTGAAGTAGAATATCCTAATGCGAGCAGTTTCTGATAGGCTCATGCTGTTATGTTGCACGTTTGTGACACTTTATCCCGATGTCTGATATTTGTTCAAGTATTTTGCAGAGCTGACTGATAAAACTGCAATTAACCAATTTGAGACATGCTCTAAAGGCATTACTTGTGATCAGCAGCCTTGTCTTTTGTGAGGGAGAAAAGGAATCTGATGCAGTAACTTAATTCAGATTTTTTTAGCTGTACAAAATAAACCCCTATTGATCTAGAGAAACTTATGAAACCATTAATTGGGGGTTTTTTGGTTTGGTTTTGTTTTTTTTTTTTTGATGTGGGGGAATGTCTGTAACCCTTCTAGTTATTCCTCATGTTAAACTTAAACCCGATATGCCTGAAAACCTTTGATCTTGCTTATCAAGGTATGTTCTTAAAGCCACTGGTATTTTTGTCTGTAAAACCACCACTGAGGAAGGTATCGGGAGTAAGAGTATAACAATGTGACCATTAACTGGTATGCAGTCTTTAGTTCTAAACATTGTTAGGCACCAGAACGGAAGTAGAAGGTGGGCAGTAAGAAACTTCCTCACTTTAAATTCTGAAGTAAATTTAAATAAAAATAATATTTAATTAATCTTTTTTCTATATTATCTTCAGATTAAAGTTGTACCGTCTTTACTGTGTGAAGTCAATACAAAAGCTAGGCTGACGTGTCTTGCAGTCTGGCTTGACCAAGCTTCAGAAATTAAAGAAAACTCTGATAAGGCTGCAACATTGTCTCAAGGTAAGAGAACTGCATGTTTTTTCAGTTGCTGATATGGCTGTGAAATGGAATGTACTAAATGGTTTTAGTGTATGCATTGGAAAAAGTTTTGGTATCTTGAAGAACTGGGGATAAGACACTGGCAAGTGATACAGATATCCTTACCAATCTGATAGCATCTCATGTATGCTGGAGGACATAAACTTCTTTTCACTTTTATTGTATGAAAGTTTTGTTTTCTTTACTGGAATAATTTACTGTGGAAGCTACTGTGAAGCTTTTGAGAATGATAAGAAAAGAAGAAATAGTTTGATATAAGTGCATGTCTTGTTTTCCTATAAAAAAAATAGATCTGAGGCCTTTTTTTTTTTTACCTAGGTCTGAGGGTAGGTGAGTGAAACTTAGGAAGTCTTACATAACTGGATTTTTGTTGTTGTTTTTCTGTATTGTAATCTATTTACATGATCTCTGGATATTTTCATACCACAGGCAAAGCTAGCATAAATTGCACATTTCACTCTAAATAAAAAAAAATCTTTTATAACCCCTTTTATAAAATAAGATACAAATATGTCTCTGTGCCATTTTAGAGTATACAGACTGGACATAAGTATCAGTGTGAATAACTTCTTGCCTTTTTTTTCAGCAAATGAAGACGAAAAACCATCCATCGCCAGGAAAAACGAAGTTTGTTGGACTGATGAAAGTGGTAAAACAGCAAAAAGAAAAAGAAAAATTGCTCCAGAGAAGCAGAAATTGGAAGCTCCACTGCAAAAGAAGAAAAAGAAACGGAATAGCTCAGCATGAAGGCAGCTACTTTCTCTCTCAGATAAAAAGTAGATGCTGGTGTTGCTGTAGTTTTTATAAAGATATAAACCTCTGGCAAGACATATACCTCTGAACTGATCTGTTGATTAAAAGTAATAAATGTTTTTACCCTAATAAATTGCCTAATCATCCTGGGAAGTAGCAAAAAAGACATGTCAACTTTCCCTAAGTGAATGAGGCAAAAATAGATTCATAATATGTAATGTTTATATTTTCCTGTTAACAATAGCATACACTTTTTAACTGGCTCTGGAAAATCCAGGTAAAATGATAAGAAAAGCTGCATCTGTCTCGGTTACATTTTTGTCTCACTTAAATGCATATTAAAAACACATGAATGTTTTCATTTTGGTGTTGAAAAAATTACTGTTCATTTGACTCAAAATATGATCTGCCTTTGTTATGCATTGTTCTCCTACAATAAGAAGGATCTTCTTAAATTTAGTTAAAATATTAAGATCATATTCCATTTGTACATACATTCATCCATTCACAGAAAATCATACTTTCTAGTTCTTGACATGAACTTCCAGACTTTATAAGCAAAATGTTTGGTTTTTTTACTGTATCCATACTTCACGCATTTAATATTTTTAAAAGTCTTGGTGCCCATGGTTCACATGATTGAAATCTTTTGTTCAGAATATGGTACATATTTTAGGTAGAAGAGTTTATATCAGTTGGGTTTTACCTTCCCCTTTCTCATAGTATTTTTTTCCAGTCCTCAATCTGAGCTGCACTCTTAAAAAAACCCAAACATATCTGACATTTGAAATGTTTGTCACGCTGATGTCACCTGTCTATTTTACACTTAAACAAAGGGAACAGGATTTTACCCTTATTTCAGTTGCTATCTGATTACAGTAGGAAAAACAAAGTTGAGCTGGAGAGAACAGGCTCAAATAGCTGTACTAAAATGTGCTCCTTATTTCTTTTAAATTAAGGCATTTTAATGTTGCTTTCCGCACTACCAGAGTAGTCATTATTTCTTCTGTTTTCAATGAGTAATTAGAATTATACTTTATTCTGATTTACTTTAGTAATAATCTGTTCTTCCTTAAGATAGAGAAAATCAGAAAAAAAAAAAAAAAAGGTTTGAGCCAAATCTGGCGACAGGGTAAGCTATTTCCTATACCTTGAGTCAATGCTCATCTACTAACCAGTGCTTGGCAATTTTTGTTGTTACTTCTTTGTAAACATCTTCATTTTAAGCCCATTTTCCTTTGTAGTTTTCAGGCACTGCTTAGAATAATGTAGGGGAGGCAGCAGTGCAGAGCAAGAGATGTCAGTGGTGAGAAAGATCTTCCTATGGCAGAAAAGCGTGCGTGACGCTGTTAGAGAAGATCGAGAGCTGGCTGCAAGAAACAGCAGCATCTCATCTGAGCTCTAGGTGAGTTCAGCAGCTCCAGCAGCTGTGGGTTTCTTCCAGTTTTCTTGCTTCCCCTCTTGGGGATCCCCGGCGCAAGATTACAAAGCAGAGCTTAGTGAAACTTGAACCTCAGGGCCATTATGGGCTTGAACAGAAACGGGAACGGTATCCAGGATACCTCAGATCTGTATTGGTTAGGGCATTTTTCAGGGAGATAGGGGGTCTGTATTTAAACCACTTAAGCCAACAAAGAATTAAACTGTTCTTCCCTTTCTGACCATTAGGCTGATTCATAAAGATGGGAAAATCGGAAATGCAGCTAGAGAACTGTCCTGGGTTTAGCTGTAACAGTTATTTTTCTCCTTCTTCCTAGCTGGTGTGGTGGTGTTTTTTGGCTTTAGTCTGAGAACAATGCTGGTAACACACCAATGTTTTAGTTGTTGCTAAGTAGCACTTACTCATATCAAGGACTTTTCAGTCTCTGATGCTCTGCTAATGAGGAGGGGCACAAGAAGCCAGAAGGAAGCAGAGACAGGACACCTGAATCAAACTAGCCAAAGGGGTATTCCATAGCACAGCACATCATGCCCAGTATAGAAACCGGGAGGAGTCACTGCTGCTTTTTGCAGAAAGCGCAGGCCTCTGATGTTCTGTGCGTTCTGTTACAAAGAAGAGCTGAAGCCCCTCAGCTCCGGGGCTTGGCTAAAGGAGTGCTCTTTCTTTCTTTATGCTTAAATGTTCATGGGAGGTAAGTGCATAGCCAAATGGAATAAGTCATGCATAAGCATTTACTTGAAGAAAGCAGTTCCAGCACGTGGAAAGAAATAAAATGTTTATCTTTGTAGACCACTGTAAACATCTCTGTTTTTTTC
>JAOEHY010035842.1:4206-66102 GCA_025447955.1 Psilopsiagon aurifrons
GTGGTGTTCAAGGCCAGGTTGGACATAGCCTTGGGTGATATGGTTTAGTGGGAGGTGTCCCTGCCCATGGCAGGGGGCTTGGAACTGGATGATCTTAAGGTCGTTTCCAAACCTAACTATTCTATGATTCTATGATCTCTTGGTGGTATTCTTAGTTGTTTAAACTTAGACAAGACCCAAGCCTGACGCTGCTTAGCTTCTGAGATCAGACATGGTCATGAGTTCTCAAGGTGGTATGGCCATAGGTAAAACACATGCAAGCATATGCAACAACATCCTAGTTCCCAGCAAATGGAGCAGGCTGGTTTCAAGGGCATTAAAAGAATATTCAAAATCTTTAACATTCTCAAATGCTGCTGGAAATAGCCTGCTGGGGAGTGAAGGGTGTGAGAGGATGTCTCCTCCATAGGTTGACCCTCCAAGGAGAGGAAAAAAAGAGGTATAATTGTTAACAATTCCTATTATATGCCTCCCATAGCATAGAGATAATGGCCATGCCAAGAATACATATCAGACCAGTTTTATGATCAATAATTCTATTGTATGACAAGCCATTATCATAAAGTACAGCAAAATGAGAACCCTAGTCCAGGCCCCAAAGCTGACAAACACTAAACCAGCAAATATTGACTGCAAGTAAGGTGTGACATAATGAAACTCAGAAACCAAGCACAACAACCCCAAGAGCAAATAAATCAATACTGTCACGAGTGACTATTAATCCAAAACAATGAATGCTTATCATAAATATGATTAGACACACTATGCTCAGATCTGTCGTTATCTCAACACTTCGTGCCCCACACCAAGCGCCACAAAGAACTGCCATGGTTTAAGCCCAGACGCTCACTCACTCCCCTACTTCTGCCTCCCCCTGCTCCTGGAGGGATGGGTAGGAGAATCAAAAGAATGTAAATACACATGTTGAGATAAGAATAGTCCAGTAACTAAGGTATAACACAAACCACTACTGCTACCACCAATAATAATAATGATGAAAAATAACAAGCAAAGAGAATATAAAGCTAAAAAGGGAAGGAAAAAAAACAATAAACACAAGTCATGCACAATACAACTGCTCACCACATGCTGACTGATATCCAGCAACCGACCCGAGCAGCGATCTGGGCCCCCCAGGTGGCTGTCCCCAGTTTATATACTAGGCATGATGTGCTGTGGTATGGAATACCCCTTTGGCTAGTCTGGGTCAGGGGCCCTGTCTTTGCTTCCTCCTGGCTTCCTGTGCCTCTCCTGTCAGAGCATGAGAGACTGAAAAAGGCCTTGATCAGGGTAATCATCACTTAGCAACAACTAAAACATTGGTTTGTTATCAGCACTGTTCTCAGATTGAAGCCAAAACACAGCATTGCACCAACTAAGGAGGAGAAAACTGTTACAGCTGAACCCAGGACAATTAGATAAGCTCACAACCTTCACGATTCTATGACTTGCTACTATTTCTTTCAAATCATCTTTTTGAGTGTACAAATGTGAAATTGACTATAAAATTCTATGACCTTTTCAATGCTCAGGACTGCTGTTAGTATTTCTCAATAATTACTACTTTACCATAGTCTTTTATTTCTGCTATTATAATTTAGGAAGCCCAATGTTATTTTGGATCTGTTTCAGCTCTCTGTTTATTATTTCATACTACATCAGTTTATTTACATGAAAGATGAACAATTTGCTATATCTTAATTGCTTGCTCATAAATTGTTGCCATCCTGTAACTACTGAAAACTTAGTTGAGCTTTTGTAGTTAATTTTTTAACAATGTATTTGATTCAAGCTTCTCATGCAAATTTAATTCAAGTTTATGAGAGAAATACACATGGTATCATAATACTTAAGTGAAACATAAACAGTAAATGGACTTCATGGAATCTTATATCCTTTTCTCTGTCTTAGAAAGCATACATTTTCTCTGGCTTCAATTAAACATTGTGTTATTAAAAGAAATTCTACATTTGGAAATCAATTTTATGTACTTAAATCTGATCCAAGAAAAAAGCCCATTTTATGTAGATGGCATGATGAATCCTGGTTTAGGAACCTGCCAACTATGCCAGTTTGTCACAAATGGGTGATTTAGCCTGCTTAAAGAATCACTTTCAAGGTATTAGCAAATGTGATTTTAATATGGTGTTGTAAAAGTTACCATACTACAAGGTTATGCAAGGTACCGGTCACTATGACCAATCTATCATCGGTAAAATGTTACTCTAGCTCAAAGAACAACATTGAGAGGCATCCCAGCTTGAGAGGAGGTCAAAACTATGCAGCCACACTGCCTAGCAGGAAAAGCTCAACAAAAGCTCATTTAAGCTGTCATATTTATGGAATATAGTGGCTGACTTGTAGTTGAATTACATGTAATGGAAAAGGTATGCATGAGACTCATTGTACCCACAACTTTCTTTGTTCTTTGATAATTAAGTCTTGGAAAAGCCACCTGCAATTCATGTGTTAATTGCATGAAGGCTATTACAAGCCCACCTGCGTCGATGTTCACTGTGTTACTCTGCTCCTTAGTGGGTTTTCAGAGAACGTGCTGAACTTAGAGGAGTTCTTGGCCCATTTACAACTTAGGCGTCTCCTCCTTTGAGCCTGTTCCAAACTACTGCTAGTTTGGTTAGAGGTCAAGCACATTCATCATGGATGGAAACAGCCCCACAAACTCAGTCTTTGACTCAAATAGTTTTTTATTCAAAAAGCCATAGGATTAGAGCCTCATGGATATTCAATGAGGCAGAGAAGAGTTTATGATAGAAAACATATCTAACTGTGCAAGTTAATAGAAATGTTTTATTTATATTTTTTTTTTATGGCAGAAACACAGCAGACAACATTAAGAAGATTGCTTAGAGGTTTAAAGAAAAATATCTCAGAACTTCATTGCTTGAGGAGCACAGATTCCATATGTAACAGCACTAAACCCTTTGCTGTAGCTGCAACTAACTAGCTGCAGCCACAGAAGAGTAAACGGATCACTGACCTAAAACCATAACATCCCTCAAGATGTCGATGAATAATTCGCCAAATGTATTTTTGGATCCAAATGCAAATCGGTTTCAAGTTAACATAATTAATGAAAGCCATGACAACAATGAAACATCCCAAGAGGATGTGGGCTCCGACCCACCGCATTATGAAGAAACATCTTTTACTGACGAAGCGCATAACAGACTGAGAATCAGTTACAGACCAGAAAAAAGAGAATTATATGACAACTTTCTTCAAAATGGGGAGAAAACAGAAGCTAGTTTACATCCCTATGATACTCACACTAAAATGTATTATCTACAAACTTTTGGCCATAACACAATGGACCCAGTTCCCAAAATTGATTATTATAGAAACACTGGCAGCGTCAGTGGGAATAAGCTGAGCAGACCAAGCTTATTAGAAATTCATGAACAACTGGCAAAGGTAAGTGGAAAGGAAAGAGACAAATTTCCTCTATTCCATTTCCAGGCTGTTAATTCTGTTTATTAATATGAAAAAGTCCTTAAATTCATGGACTTTGCCCAAGAGAAAAATCACAGGTAATCACTTACCATATTTCCTTTGGTAGCTACAGTATGGTTTTTGCCCTGTATCCTGCTCAAAGCAAAGACTGTTATTACAAGGTGATGGTAATGTACTTGATTAACAGGAAATCATAGCTTAATCTTGCCTAAATGTATCAAACTACGGAGTTTCTTCTGTTTCACATAGTTACGATGGCATATGATGAATATCAATTCATAATCTAACCAAGTTACACAATTCACACTTCTCCTGAACTTGACTTTAACACCAATGCATAATGTAAGTTTCATAGATTCCTCGGTAGTATTCTTTTTTCATATATGTATATGAATAGTATAAAAAAAAAATATGTGCAATAAGTGCAATTTAAACTAATCAGAAATCCAAAGCACTACCTGCTTATTGCTGTAATGAACCATTCAAGCAGCAAGAAAGAACCCAGAACAATGGTGTTGAGGTTGAAGTGTTTGCTCAGAAAAGGGATAGCAGGCAATAGTTCCCGAGTACTGATTCAGTGAACGAATTTAGGCATTCACGCTCATTATACCAATGAATTTGGAGAAAATCTGAGGAGTCTCTTGAATGACTACACAAAAAGCAGTAACGAAGGAATAATTTGGCTAGATTCCTTCTCATCTATTACACAGAAGAGCTGTTTAGACTTTGCTCATGTAATAGATGGGACAATATCCATGTAAAATATACTCACAGAGAGATGCACAGGATGCAACTGGCTAACCTGCCTTTGAAAGATTTTCTAGGGCTGTTTCTTCTCTCCCCTTCTGAGTTGACCTACTTTTGGTTAATACAATGTAAGAGTTTACTGTTGATGCATATGACCAATGGATTTTATGGAAAAAACCTCCCCTTAGCAGATTCCTCCTGTTTGCTCAACTTTTTTTCCACAAACATACACTACAGTAAATGAATAATGAAATACCAAAACATGTCCTTTATCACAATAATCCTCACTTTTGTCACCCTGTAATGAGAACTTGTGGGGACAAGAAAAACTAGATTAAGCACTTTTAAACAGTTAAACTATTCAAAAACTTACTGCAAAACAGTGGAATAATGTGATACTCTACTGAGTTTGGTAAAATTAGACTCTTCCTCCTTAAGCCACGAGACCAAGTTTTCTGTAAAAAGCAGAGGAAAGAAAAGGATACACCCACTTACAGAATCAATATCAAACCTTTCCTCAGGTTCTTAATTGTGCATTTGTCAGGGCAGGGCTGGAAAGAGAGAGATCACCTCATGCTAGAAGTGTCAATACGCAGCAAAACCCCCTATACTTTTTCTGTGTTGGGTAAGAGAGAAATAAGATATCTCCAGAGAAAACACACTCTCATCGCCATTCCACTCATACTTCTGAGGTTGGAATGATTTGGACAAGCATCTGATTTTTGGATGCTGGTCCAGATCTTGTTCAAACTCCAGTTCTCTGGAGATTCACCTGTCCTGAGGAGGTTTAATATAAAGTAATGAAATCGAGCAATAAATAGCCATTAAGAAAGTAGGACCTGATTCTTTATGATCTTATTAGGACAGACTCCTAGTTTGGGCCTGACTTGTTTAAATGAAGGTCTCCGCAGACCTGCCTAAAATGGCTTACATAGAAAAGAGAAACAGGTTACCTGGGTCATCATTTATTTCCAGAAATGAATGCAAAGTGGATGTTGAAAGGAAGGAATACAAATTTGGTATCCCTACTCATTTGCAGATGTATAAGCTGCTACTCAAGGGGCTGAACACATTTCCATGCCCAGAAGAAACTTCCTCTCATAGAAATAATTTACTTTAATAGTGGCCAGAGAGGAGAAAAACAGTGTGTTGCCTTTGAATGTAATGCTGAATGAACATGTACTGAACATTAGCATATTGAGGGATTTTCAGTTTTAACTTTATTAGAAAATTAAGGGATTTTGCTGTTGCGTCTCTCAGTGGTTTATTTTTAAAAAGATTAGATAAATTTATTTAGGTTTTTTTAAGGCTTTCACTTAGAGAAGATTAAAAAGAAGGCTGATCCCTTCCCAGAATAAAATGTATGAAAAATTGCTTCACAGGTTGGGAATGTTAGGGAAAAGAGCATCATGTAGCTTGGTAATTCTGACTTTTCCCAGTATCCAGCTTAAAGAAGGATAATCTTATGCTTCACAAAATAGGAAGGTGAATGTCAGAGGTAATGGGATTTTTGTTACACTGGTGACCCACTGTGCTCTTAAGTGAATTGTGGCCCTGGTCTACAAGCCACTAACCACAGCACTGGAACAAACGACCCACCATTACTATGGCTGGAGTTTATTCCTGGCTGTCCCATGGACTCACCCCATGACCTTGGACAAATCACTTAGCACTACAGAACTTGTTCTGAAGAATGAACAAACGTGGTCACTAAATAGTAGATAACTAAGGAATGGAATTAAGATGATACAAAAAGCCTGAGCTTCTATCAAGAGGCAAAAGCATTACGTGCAGCTGGATGAGATGCCTATCCACCAGCCCCAACATGCAGCAAGCTCTCTAGCCATCACTGAGATGCCATACTGGATGTGTATGAGGGCTAGACTAATAATCCAAGATCCTGTTCTGGAGAAGATGCCTTATTTCTTTTTACTTAACACTAACATCTTGGCTTACTACACCATAGCCGAAGGCAATCCCACCCCCTTCACCCCAAGCTTTTTTGAAACTCAAAACTTTGACAACTGTCCTGTCAAAGCCCATTACCAGATTCTGATGCGAAGTGACATATGTTTGACTTTGGATTGCTAAACATCACATAAGCATTCCCACTGCGCTTTGATGCTGGTCTTAACATCAGAAGATAAATATTAATATTTAATACATTTTGTTAATATGTAATTTTTCAAATGTCAGAACATAAAGCAGGCTGAAAAGAACTTCAAACATCCAGTTCCCACACTGCTGGAGTCAAATTTGTGTCATCTTTTAGCAAGATGTGTCATTTTTTACACATATTAAGCCACAAATCACCAATTAAATCCCTAAAAAATTGTCTAAGTGCTATGTCACAGCTGGTGATAATTATGTGGGCTTAATATTTACTGTACATAAGAAATAACCTAACCTTTCTTCATTCTGGCTATCCTCCACACTTGTTACGGGGCCTCGATGAGCTCACCATCTTTAACCCCAGGAGAGATGAAGACAAAACTGCTCTGAAACAAGGAAGGGATTTATTTTTTTTTTTTTTTTAAAGACAGCAGTTAACTTTTTATTTTGGTAGCTTTTCAAAATGTTCAGTCACTTTTATTCCACATCCTTAACGCATGAGTAGCACAGGTAGAGCTGCCTGGTAAATAACCAATCATTCACTAAAGCACACCAATTTAAAATGCATTTATGGAAGGTTTAAGGCCATAATTTATGATAATGGCGTAGAGAGCACAAATTAATTCAAAGTACATAGGAAACGACTTGTTTCAAGTACAAAGACCAACCCCAACCCCCTTTCTTTTTTGTCTTCAGAATTCTAACCACTGTAGCAAAAACCCCTCACATTATTCTGCTTATCTTCTTTAGCTCACTTAATAATTTACTCTATTTAAGCAAACACAGCCATTATTATTTTAGGGTAAGAATTGTCAAAATTATCTGAGTAATTTAGGCTCTCAAAGTCACAGCTTTCAACAGATCTCGTATTCCCATTTCCCTTAGAGACAAAAGGGACATAGGGGCCAAGTTTAATCCATGTTGAAATGTATTATCCACTCACTTATTTCTCATTTGTGAGCACAACCCTGGATTTACTGCACCAAAGGCATTCTACAACCTTGCATCTTAGTGACTAGAGCCTGCTCCATGAGGGGGAATGACAAATACTCGCATAAGCATCACATACAGTTGGTCTTTATGTCTGGTTTTGGTTTTGTTTGTTGATTTTGAAGCCCGTGGACAAAACACAGAAACAGTCTTGAAGATTAAAAGAGATGAAAAAAATCTCATATTTTTCACAGAATCACAGATGTTTCCCTTCCTTCACCTCTTTAGCTAACCTGGAAATATCTTCATCCCCTTCTAAACCCTAAAAGCACCTTGATTCTTTTCCAGAAGTGACACACGCTCCTGACCTTCTGGCAGACTATAGCAAAGTATGTGGCCCTTCCTGAAGGTCTTTGTAGAAGACCCAGACAATACCCAGCAGTTGTTAACTTAATGCCAACTCCTTGCAAAACCAGTCAGAACTTTGTATTAAAAAAAAAGAAAAAAACAAAACAAAACACCAACCCAACCCCCCTCCATAAAGCAACAATGATAACACGTATCAACCTCAGACCTGCGATTGTTTCTATTCAAGCCACAGGAAACATATCATGATGCTAAATTGCCTCAAAGATTCTGAGGCAGTAGAGCTGAAGAGAAAATAGATTTAGTCTGCAACTGCATGTGAACAGTCTAAAATTATGGGCTATTTATTCTGGTTACACCACAGATGTGGCAATTCTTAAATCTATCTACTATGGTTATACCAGAATTGGATAAACCACAAAAAGAATTTTTGATTCTGACTGTTTTCAAGACTATATTACCATTTGCTGCTGCAATTATGTTTGCACTTCATTCAGCAGAAAGCATCACAGTTCATCACCTAACTTTGCCATAGAGCACTCAGCTAGGTCTCTCTTTGCTAGTAAGCAATTCTCTCTATCTCTACACTTAGCATTATTCATAAATCGTTGCAGCAGCGTATAAAGCCCAACCACAAGACCCTCATTATGCTAGATGCTGTACTAACATATCAGCACAACATATATGGTGAATATAGTTCACAATAAAAACAATTTAGTATCACATAATAATGTATTTACTATGCTTAAGCAATTATTTAATCTTTTCTTGACATTAGCAAGCCCACCTGCTGATGCCTGGTGTGAGCAGAATATAGTGCTCTTCTCCAAAGACAGTAAAATCTGATCTTCATTGAAATTCCTTTATTCCATGCCTCTCTAATGAAGCCAGGTGTCCTCTGCTTGGCACAAAACTGTATTTGTTTTCTGTGTGATTCTTCAGAACATAGCCGTGGGCACCGGCTCGGTCGAGAGAGTGGCCAATGGAGAAAGTACCTCTGGAGATGAGACAGCAGTCGGCAAGGAAGAAGAAAACAAAACAGGATTTGTCAAGTTTGGATGGGTGAAGGGTGTGCTGGTGAGAAACTTACCTGGATTTCTAAAAGAAACAGAAGAAAAACGTCAAGATTAGTTTTGCAACACAAGGTCTCTTCAGAAGTGGGAGGGAGACAGACTTCAGGGATGTTGGGGTGCTTTTAAAAGCCTGCAAAGCAAGCTACTACATTTCTGGTTGTTAACACTACTTTTAACATTGCACTAATTAAGTATTTTTTTGTTTAAAACCTAGGTAAGATGTATGCTTAACATTTGGGGTGTGATGCTTTTTATTCGACTTTCCTGGATTGTAGGTCAAGCAGGAATTGGTATGTATCTTATTTAATATAATTTTCAACAGTGAAAGGGATAAAGAGGATAAACTATACATGATCATGATTAATATATAATCTGAGATGTGCATTTGCATGTTGAACTAAATAATGTTTTCAAACGCTTGCCAGGGTAAAAGATGTTAATCCTCCAAACTCTTGGAATTTTCCAGACTCACAGCCAAATTACTGCTTAGAGGCACAGATCTGTTAACTATGCATATGATCATCACATTTGAGTATTTCTAAGCTTTAGTGAAATTTGTATTTAGATCCTGTAACAGATGTAAACCTCATGACTAGGGCCAATTTCTAATATGTACGTACAAAATTAACCTTTAAGAGTTCACACTTCTCTTATCTGTGAATCCCAAACCTTGTCATCTACATATTAAAAACAACACTTCTTCACACCTCTCAGCAAAGATGAAAACAGAACTGGAAGGAGGTCTCATCTCATCAAGATTTTGTTATTTTTAACTCGAGCACAGTACTAGATACTACTGTATTATGAAACACTAAGTTTTAAAAGCTCTGCTACACTCTTCACATAACTATGTACACTTCATTGTGTGCTGTATCTTTGCTGCAGTAGCAGTGTCACTCTGTGTTACATGATAATACAGTCTAGAATAATGGGCCCTAATGTTTGACTAGCACAAAAATGCCATGAAAACCAGCAATTCAAAGGGTGGATGCAAGTATTCCACTTTGGATTCTCACAGAATGGAAATATTAAGTAGACACGAGCTGAAGTGTAAACTCTGGCCTCAGGGCATTAACTTTCCTTCGTCTTGCAAGGTCTTGGATCAAACTCAGTGCTCAAATTCAAATTGCATATAAATACCATTCACTTCCTTGTTAACGGAAGTCAAATGAAACACTGAATCAAAATATCTCCAGAATTCTGCATGGTTGAAGTCTCATTTCCAACAAAACAGAGCAACTTTACAAGAAGTTTCACTTGAGCAAGACTGAGCTTTTAAAAAGAGAAACAAATAAAACACTTATTAAGAAAAATAATCCAGCCACAAACTTACAGAGACATACACGTTTTAAAAAAAAAAACAAACAATAAAAAACCTCAACACCAAAACCAAACTAATAAAAGATCCAAAACTAAGCAGAAGAACCTTATTACTTCTGCAGTGCTCCATGTGTGGCTCTAGCACTGTGCCTGACAAAGGGGGGCTTGCTGATTTTATGATGCATACCAAATGAGAGGTATAGCCCAGGGCACTCATAAGTATATGCCTTGCCATGAAAATTCTGCATCTTAATATTGCCAAGATTTAGCTCTGGGGTTTCATGCAAAATTAGTTTTTAAGGGCAGTTTAGTAACTTATTGAGATCATCAAGAAGTATTACTTTGTTTTGAGGTGTGAGAATAGCCATAGGCAAGAGTAATTCATTTTAGAACAACTTACTTAGCAGCCATATGCTTGGTTTTCAACCTAAATTTTAATCAGATTTTAACATTAATTTGCACCAACATCAGTTACAGCCTTTCTGCTTTCACATTTAATTTTACCATTTTAATTCATTGATAAGCAGGCTTTCCTTTCTTATGGTTTATTGCTATTCTGTTGCTTTTTAAAATTGCATGCCTTATGTAAGGAGGTTAACTTTACTTCTGAAAATGAGACATCAAATTCCATTCGAATAATTTCTCAATGCATTTTCTGAATGTCTTATAAGCAATGAGCTTTAAGTCCCTAGTCAAGCTGCTTAAAGAGAAAAGTGATGGAAGCTCATCATCACAAAGGCTCAGAGATTTCACTAGGTAATGCTACTAACATGGAAATTAAATGAGTCAGTTAAACCACAATCTGGGCACCATTTATATCCCCATCATTTGAGGGCCAAAGAGAGAAAACCCAATTATTTCCATATCCTGATGGGCTGTCTTGGGTAAAAGCTCTTACAAAGGGAAGAAAAATAACATTCTAACAAGGTTCTCCACCTATCATCAGTTGGGAAAAGAGGGACACTATGATCCTGACAAGGTTTCAGGTCCCAAACTAGTTTGGTATGTCCACCTAATCTGGGGACTCTCCAAAGTCTGTATTTGTACCTGTACATGGAATGGTTAGCCAAAGGCAGGAAAACCACCAATATGGCCCTGAATATTACAATTCTGTTACATTGTTATATTACAATGATGTTTTGGTCAAGTCACTTTATTTCATGCACTTATCTTCATAAATGTTAAAATATTTTTTTAATTAACATTAAATCCTTCCCAAGCAGCTATAACTCATCAAATTAGCAGAATATCTGATCCTATGTAGCATATATATGCAAACAACATGACTTGTGAAATGCAATAGAAAATCCTGGAAAAATACTCCTTAGGATGCAACATCCAGTATGAACCAAAGTAAGGAAACTGATCTGGAAGCCAGAAGGTAGAAATAGAACAGATAAAGCAATATGCTTGTAGTTGCAGGACCAAAGTTTTAATTTGCACAAGCCCTGGTCAATAAATATTGCTACAAGCAGCATATGATCTTCAGTTCCTCACTGAAGACCTAGGTATCTTATGGAAACAAGAGAGCTATTACATAAGTGCTAATAGGTTTAGATAAAACCAAGAACCGATTCCATATTTGACACCAAACTGTAACTGTTTCAATTTTTTTTTTCCCCCGTCTCACATAGATAGAAACGGGAATAGAAGTAATAAAGTTGAGAGGAAGAAGTCATATTATTTCTTCACCTGGCTTGGAACAAGAAAGTATTTGGCTTTGTAGTTCCAAAACCCTTCTTGGTAGTGCCAGAAAATGTTACAGAAGCAATGGCTGCAATTGTAGCTTGGCATGTCCAGTTTGTACACAAAGAAATATTCTTCACTGGGCAGGTAGTATAGCCCTGGAGCAAGTAATCCAAAGAGGCTGTGAGATCTTTGTTTTCAAGATCCAGCTAGCCAAAGTCATCACTGATTTAATCCTGTGCTGGCAATAGATAGCTCTGCTATGACTGGGAGACTGTTTCAGACCTTCAGAAGTCACTTCCAACCAATGTTTCTATGATTCTAAATCATATTAGGCACCTCACACCCATCTCTAGCACAGTTTCACAAAGTTAACAGAAACCTGACTATATAGCCAACTGGAAACACTCAGATTTCAGACGCTCCTCAAACTGAAACCCAGCTCACCTATAACTAATCACCTGTCACTGATCTTCAGGTGCTTTGTTATTTCTGTTTAATGATACAATTTTGCGATATTAGCTAAAAAAAAAAAACAAACTCCCAAAATCTCTAAGATTATACATTACAGGTCACCCGTTAAAGCAATATTGGCATCTTCATTTATGTTAAGAGTAAAATCACTTTTTGCAAGGAAAGAGGGAGATGAGAGAGTGGGGAATCACAGCACTTGACAGTTTGGCATGTAATGATATAGAAGGCTCACACTTGGGCCTAGTCTCTCTATCTGATAGACTCTTTGTCCTGGTGCACTATGAAACTATACAGTCAGTCTTTCTCTGATTCAATATCTAATTAACGGATGAAAGACAGCAGCATTCTCACAAGAGCTGAGGTTAATGCGTTGATCTCTCCACTTAAACAGCACAGAAGTATATTAAAGAGAGATATAAGCATCCATGCCAAGGGCCACTTGTTTGCTCATTTCCTCCAGCCTTCAAAAATCATGAGATCCTTTGGCTAGGGTACTCCTCTCAGAAAGAATCACTGCTTCAACACTGATGGGAATAATTTACTACTGTGCCATGAACTCCTTGGATATGTACTGGAACTGCAAGTGGTCAACAAACCATCTTTTCAGTTTATTGCTCTACTTCTGGCCTGAAAATTCAATTTAAAGAGAGTGATTTGTAGGAATCATAGAACATGAGTAAAATATTTTATCTTCTTATTACTGACAGGTCTTGGAGTAATCATAATTCTTCTTGCTACGATGGTAACCTCAATGACTGGGTTGTCAACTTCTGCAATAGCAACTAATGGGTTTATCCGTGGAGGTAAAAATCTTAGGCTTACTAATGCTTTCAAGCCCAAAAAGGTCTTTATGTATTATTTTCGTATAAGGCAAACCAGAAGGATGATAAACCAAATGGTACAACTAAAGGAACCAGAAGGTAACAATTCTAGCCACCTCTAATCACAATTTATGGCATGCCTGAGTTGTCACTTTTAATAACCTCAGATTTCAGTTCAGTCTGTGAAGTACATTTCAGACGTTCCTGCCTACTACTGAGTGAGAGATGGCTTCTGGCTTTTCAAGTTCTTTTCTTACCTTTCAGCAGGTCTTTCTTATTCAGAGCATTTCAGGTTGGACATCCTTGGACAAACTGAGCCTGAGGCATCTCTTCCTCTCATTTTAAAGACTGATGCAGATCAGCAGATACCTTCAATTTAATGCCTTCTTTATAAAACTCCTTATGTTTCAGCCATTCCTTGGAAGATGAGTAAATAAATTTGCTGGGAAAGTGCATGTCAGGTATTTTATGAAGCAAAGTCTTAGTGCATTTCAGATCCTTAAAGTTAGAACTGGTCTGCTCTAGTCTCTCTGGGAAATGACAAGTTCTTACTACGACGCTTAAGGAGAACAGGTATTTGAATATACTTGAATACACTTTCTTTTTCGGATCTTTCAGGTCTTGGAATCATAGTTATTGGTCTGAGTGTAGTAGTAACAACATTAACAGGTATCTCCATGTCTGCCATTTGCACTAATGGAGTAGTAAGAGGAGGTAAGTAATATGATCTCATGAAAAATTAAAAAAACTGCAGATTCGGATTAGGAAAAGAAAACAGAAATTGAGATAACTGTTATAAGCAAAGCAATAATAAATAAATATCTTTGGAGTGATCTCTTTCAATGGGTTAACAGTAAATTAAAACGTATATAATCTTAAACACTTCCTGATAAGGAAGTATCAGCGAGATAAGATGAAATAATTAAATGACAAAGTGATATGCTCCATTTATGGTGTTATGCAAAAAAGATTTCCTGTATCACTATGCAGGAGCTTTAACAATGTGCCACAGAATACGATCTTTCATGCTAACATTGGGATAGATACAAATAAGTTAGAATCTGTCTGAAAGTAAGGTTCTTACTGCTGTGTTACTATGTTATGTATCATGAAAAATTATTTGAAGGTCTGGTTTCGCATGCTAATAAAAGATTTTTGCAATAGAAACACACACAGAAAGGTCTGGAGGCAGAACCAGTACAAAGCAAATTCCTTTTATTAATCAGTGTTCCCTATTACTACAGGGCAAATAATGGTTATGTTTGTTAGGCTAAAAGCAGAGATTCCTGAAGTATTAGTTATGTGAGAAAAATGAGCAAAACCTGAGCATTCAGTTGTGCTGAAACAGCAATCGTTTCTGTCTGCAGGTGGAGCATACTATTTGATCTCCAGAAGTCTAGGCCCAGAGTTTGGTGGATCTATAGGACTTATCTTTGCGTTTGCAAATGCAGTGGCAGTTGCTATGTATGTAGTTGGATTTGCTGAAACAGTTGTAGAACTTCTTAAGGTAAATGAAAATGTTTGATGTATATGACTAAATTGGGGGGTTTGTTTTGTGGAGGATTTTTTTGTTGCTTGAGATTTTTCGCGTTTTCGAGGGGTTGAGGCTGGTTTTCTTGAGGGAGGCTTTATTTCCCTGCCCATGGCAGGGGAGTCGGAACTAGATGATCTTAAGGTCCTTTCCAACCCTAACTGTTCTATGATTCTACGATTTCTAGGTTTTTGTTTGGGTTTTGCTTGTTTGTTTGGTTTATACAATAGATTTATTTAAGTGGTGGTACTTTTTAGCTGAGGCTTGAGGGACATCTTTAGCAAAGAAGAAGCTAGTCTGTCTAAACGTGCCATAGAGTGCCTCTCCATTACTTCTACCTTACGAATATATTTCACACATTTCTCAACAAGAGCCTCAAAATCAGAAAAGGAACAGATACCTAATTAGGCAGCCAAATAACCCCAGCTGCAAAGAGCCAGCCAGAACACAAAACCCAAACACTTGGTTTCACAGATCTCAGAAAGTTTGACAGCTCACTGCTTTCTATTTCACCTTATTACCTGATCCCACCAGTAGGGCAGAGAAAGACTGGTTCTAATAACATTTATTACTGCTTTCAGGAGAGTGATACACTGATGGTAGACGAGTCCAATGACATCCGAATTATAGGTACCATAACTGTTGTCTGTCTTCTCGGCATCTCTGTTGCTGGCATGGAATGGGAAGCAAAGGTAAACCTTTAAAAGTACATAAAAGCAAGCAGTATATTAGAATACTGTAAAGAATTTGTGCATGAGAAATGGTATACAACAGGTAGAATTTTTAAAAGCACTCTTTCAGTTTATGCTTAATCTTTCTAGCAGCAATAGTAGTTTAATTATTGCTTTCAATGAAAGCACAATTACTCCATGCTCTTTCCTGTACATACATTTAGAAGGGAAGAGAAAGTCTGTGTTCTGCTGACATCTTGATTACATTGATTTTTATAATTCATGGCATCATTTAGTGTCTTGGGTAAGTGCCCCTTTTGTTCTTATTTTTGATGCAGCTTGACAGAATAAACAGTAGTAAAAACAATATATGGTTTTATCACTGTGCTCTCTCAACTGTACTCACTCTACTCAGCAGAAGAGTGCTATTTGGTATCCATTCCTTAGCCACTAATGATTTCTGTTGTTCCTTTACTTGTAAAAAGAAAAGTTCAAAATAGAAATATTTTAGAGGGTGAAATACAGCTATCGAAATCAGGTCCAGAATAGCACCCTTATTTAAATTCTGCTGTGATGAAGACTAGAACTATTTGTAAAAGCGATCAGAAAAATAATTAGATATTATAATCCTTGAAATGACAACCCACTGCAACCAAACAAATTTTATCACAATATAAAAATGTCTTACACTTGATAGCAATGCATTAGCTGTTTTATTATGCCTTTTCTTGTAAGGAAACTAACATAGAATTAAATTATAACTATTTATTTCATATAGTTATATAGCCCCTAGCAAAATCTGCTGCTTTCATTAGCTGATTCAGCTGTCTTGATCTCTGGTGTTTTAAAACACTACAGAAATTAGTAATCTGTCCTAGGAAACACATGCAGATAACTTTCTACAAAGCCATCTTCATAGTCAATGCAAATTAAAATAATAAGGAACATGGTTTTGTTTCTATTAATAGGCTCAAGTTATTCTTCTAATTGTGCTCCTTGTTGCCATTGCAAACTTCTTTATTGGCACAATCATTCCTACCAACAATGAAAAGAAGGCAAGAGGTTTTTTCAATTACCAAGGCAAGTATCCTCACTGTCTATCATAAAACAATAGCTCTGCAATCTTTTTGGCTTCATATCAAGTTAAGAATTCCACTGAAAAAAGTGACAAGATCAGCATCTTCTACCCGAGTTTAAGTAAGCTTGCAAACCAAGGGACTTTATTTCATCTTTAATTTTGAGTCTGTCTCTCTGCTGCTGAAGCTGACAGCACAGTTAGCTGCATCTTGAGTCACTTATATATCAGCAGAGCACAGACGAACCTCTATACAGAGCTAAGTGCAAGTGATGTAGTGACACCCCTGTCACTTCAATACAGATCTGCAGCTCTGAGATGCAGACAAGCACATCCTACTAGGGACCAGACTAAGGAAATCAAATTCACTTGGCTTATGATAAAAGACAGTTTCAAACCCAGTTGTCCAGACACGAAAGACTAGCTTATTCACCTCCTTCACTAAGGAACTTTGGAATCAAGTCATGGTGATATGTTTCATTTTCACCTATATTTGCAGCATCAATATTTGCAGAAAACTTTGGACCAGGTTTCAGAAGTGGAGAAGGATTTTTCTCGGTGTTTGCCATCTTTTTCCCAGCTGCCACTGGCATTCTTGCAGGAGCCAATATCTCAGGAGATCTGAAAGTATGTATTTCATTATCTTCATAATACTAGCCGTAGGCTTAAAAAAGAACAAGAAAACAAATTGTGAATCAACACTGTATACAGTTTTAAATTATGTCTTACTCTGGGAAGCAAAACTCTCCCTTTAAAGTATCTGCTTTATTATTTAAAAGAATCAGTTCACATTTTCTCTCATAATGCCTTATGGCTATTTACAGAAATTACTGCATTCAGATTTGGGTTGCTGTATCATTTAAAAACGTTTCAATAACCTGTAATAGTATATTGTTAATGGTCCATTAGCAGCACATGACATAAGAGAAATTACATGTGTATCTCTTGGCACCCTTTTGCAAAATATCCTATAGCATCATCCTAAAGAGCATACCTGTAAAGCCCACATTTGTACTCACAAGAATCAGCAGAGAATGGCTTTTTCTATTCAGGGTCATAGCAAGGGCAGAGCAAACAGAGCATGTAATGAAAGCAAGTATGTCCCAACCCCATGTCACTACCGCTGCTCAAAGGAAAAGCTGCTGATTTGCAGATGTGACAAAAGAAAGGAGTCAAAGAGGAAGGGAAAGGAGGTCCAAAGGTGCCCAATTCTCTTGCTGTGGCCATTCTGCCAGGTCCCCACTCTCCTCTTCCTGTAAAGCAGTGGTAAGATGATATTTCCAATATCTAAACATACTGCTAAATTAGAGGCAGCAATTTAGTTTTACCTTTGAGTGCCCTCTAGTTTTCATGACTTTCCACAGTGTACTTACTGCAAAAAGTGTTTAAAGCTAAATGCAAAGCTGAAGTAATTCAAAGTTCAGTAAAACACTGGGTAAAATATCTCAAAAACAACAAAACCAAACAAACAAAAACACACATAAAGAAAAATAAAGTCACCAAAAAGTTGTAGTTTACACCTAGATAACCCCAGCATGTCAAATGAAGTTATTTGGTTTTATCATACAGACCCATTGTCTTGTAGAACTTGGGGATTCAACCAAAGGTCTGTTATTTCTGTAGTGGCACAGTAATCAAGTTCACCAGATCCTACCAAGCCTGACAGCGAGTTCTGTTTCTCTTCCTCACACTCAGTTGCATGCCTTATCTCCTTTGTTTTCAGAGGACTGCTTTTGAAATGGTGCAGAGAGAAATGTGTAGAAACTGAGCTACTAAGAGCATCTATGAGATTCCATTTTTAATTAAAAAACCCCAAAACACTGCACTTCTGCCCAGTGAGACTGAATCAGCCTCACACAATCTCCACCCTTTTATCAAACAGAAATAATTCTTTTACCACGTACAGTGCTCTCTATACACAGCAAGCTCCCAAACCAGCAGCACTTCCTTCATAAGCTATTTGAAAGAGGCTGAGCAGACCAAGGGAAGCAGTTCTTCCGTTGTCTGTCCACAGTTGTTTCAGTCTGGCAATAAGTGGATTTCTATTACCAAGTCCTCCAGGCTGCAGATTCCCCACTGAGCATGTTTAGATGCAGTAGACAGATGTAATTAAATTAACCAGCCTCTCCAGAAATCTAAAATACAAGCTAAGAAGTATTTAAAAAGTATAACATTTACCAATCAAACTTTCTTTAGAATCTGTTGTGAACAGCTATGTAAACGCTTCCAGAGCCACTACACACTCAAGCAGTGGCCTGGTCCAAAGCCTGCTTACACACACAGCTAGTCTTCCTAGTGACTTCAGTGGGTTTTGGAGCAGGCCCTAAAGTGCTAACAGCATATTAAATATGTGTTTAATTATTGATAAAATTTAAAAGTTGTTCAGCTGCAAGAAGTTAAGATTTAATGTTGCAGTGTTTAAGATTGCAGCATGAGACTCCACAAAAACAATGACCTAAGACATGCACATCAGAACGGTATAAAGTTACCATTATCTGAGGGTAAAAGGTCTTATGCAGCTGAAGTAAGTGACTCTGCAATTATTTTTCAGCTCAACAAATCCCTACTTATTTAAAACTCATATAAAGTTATCTTCAACTCATAGTGTGGCAGGACTCCCTAGCATGCAAATGCAATCAGACTGCAGCATTCAGGCTCACAGTGTTTTCTGGATCACTACTTTGTTTTCAGGATCCTCAAAGTGCGATACCCAAAGGAACAATGCTGGCCATTGTTATTACAACAGTTGCTTACATTGGCGTTTTAATATGTGTAGGTAAGTACAGAATCTGCTTCATGTCTTAAATTACACAGTTAAAGTTTGAAAGCCTGGTAAGCAAACGAATGATTAACCTCTCTACTTTTTTACCTTGTGGATTTATTATTTAGAGAAATAGTTGTCTTGATACTACCGTACGTAAAAACACTAGGGGGCAAGCAGCAGAAACAGAAGTTCCTGTTTAGCAGCTGGACTTTCGTATAACTTGTATGATTACTTTTACATTCAGTACAAAAGATTCAGTGACAAAGGCCACTAGCATATAGTATCCATGAACATACTAAAGATTAAAGGAACCTCTGATTAATCTGCTGAATTTCTGTTCTTCATTCACACTGAAAATTCACATGGCTTCTACTTTGCTACTTAATGAGCACTCATGAGTAACAGGGCAATACATAGTTCATATGCTATATGTCAGACAGAAATCAACTGCCTGTCTTAAAGAAGAGGCACTATATTATTAGGTGCTTTACAATGTTAGAATGTGATGTAACAGAACAGACACAAAAGTAAAATGGAGACCTGTACTGAAGCCATGAACTGTGTTGGAGGAACATACAACTAAATCCTCATTACAAGGGTTCAAGAAAAAGTTGGCTTTTTTTCTATTTTAGTAGTTCAGTGAGAAACAGTGCTGTAAATGACACTCTTACTTATGAGCAAATACCTTAATGCTGCACAAAAGCCCTGCGGGGAACTCCCTTTTCTGGGAGATGAATCTCAAGTCTTCCTAACTTTTGAGGTTCTTGTACTCAAGTCAAGCTGCAGCTCAGGTTATTGCACTATTTGGACACAAATTTTGCCTACAACTGAAGTTGAAGTAGTCATTCTTCATTTTCTATTATAAATCTGTGTTAATGCATTGTTCTGTTCTCGCAGGCAATAGCTGTATTTCAACTTCAGAACTGTCCATTTTTCAGTGCAATAGTTTGGTGGGTTTTGTTTCTGTTTGCATAGTGGTTTGCTAAACAGGTAATGATTACTTTGGGACCCAATAGCAACATTTTTGTCACATTTGAAGATACCATATAAATTTATGTTTTGGCCACTAAAGATGTTAAGATTAACGCTCTAAGTTAACTCCATATGATTCTTCTGGTGGCAAGCAGAAAAAGACAACATAAATATTAATAAAACCAAAAAATACATAGGTAATTCCTCCTGTTTAAAGTTTTTCTAACCATTCTGATATCAGGAGGGCTATGACAATTTGAACAGCTGAGGATCTGGGTCTCTAAAGCAACTGTGTGTCCTTATTAAACAAAGAAGTGTATGCCTATACCTAAGGCCCTCACTGACCTCTTTCCCCTAAATACTGGCACTTGTAAAAGTGGTCACAGGCAGACAATATACTTCTAAGTCAGTTTATTTATTATTGATCTCTGTGTGGTTCCCTAGCCTCAGAAATCTGCTAGTTCACATTAGTCAACTAGCTGTTTACTAATAAGTAATAGAAGTAAATATTTGCTTACAGATAACTTGAGAAATGAAGCCACACTAGAGGAAGTAATCTCTACCCAACATGAAATGTTGGTCTTTGGGATGAGACTATGGCAGCAGTTGTACAAAATGCGTGCAGACTACAGTTAAAAAGTGTCAAGAACGTTCATCCAATGTCACAAGGAAGGAAAATAATAATATCTAATTGTTTCCACAGCCTCCTGCGTTGTTCGAGATGCAACTGGGAACATCAATGATACGGTTGTACTTGGAATGAGCTGCAATGGATCATCTGCCTGTGGCCTAGGCTATGATTTTTCCAGATGTGCAAGTCAGCCATGTGATTATGGGCTGATGAATAATTTTCAGGTTTTAAGGAGATAATACATATATGTTCATGCACTGCTTACGATTATAAATACAAACATGCAAAACCATTGTTTGCTGACAACTAAGTGCTACAGGACATCCACTTCTGTCTAAAAAAAGTAAAAATCTACAAGACTAATCAAAGGGAAAAGTCCCCTACATTCCACATTACCTTCATACTGCCCATCACTAGCCTTACCAGCACTGGGGTAAAATCTTTACCTTCTCTTTCAACAAGTACCACCCTGCAGTGTATGTTGTAACATCTTCAAACTCAAAATCTAGACTTAACAGAGACCTCAGAGCTCCTGTTAGATGAGCAACTCATCTCACTGCTCTTTACACATGGATGTGATTTTACCTCAGGGGTGCCGTGCTCACTGTTAAAGGTTTGTGCCACAGTACAAAAAATAGACCTCTGACTTCCTCACAAAATAAATTATCCAAAAATAGTTGAATCAGAAATCAAGTGAGAAGTAAAGGGGTCTTTCTCCTAGGCCAGAGACAGACTATCTGCCATTTTTATTCTTCAAAATAGAGCTTAGGCAAGGCATCAAAGTAAAGCAGTTCGTCTGCAGCCTGACAACCCCAGATGTCTGTTCAGCCCCTGTGCTTCAGGGCCTGCGAGAGGAGCACACCACCCACCTGCACTTGCTTTTCAAGTAGTCATTTGTAGTGTTTAAAGCCACTTGCTTTTTTCCCAGCTGGTTCTGCTAAATGGCAGGGCTGGGTAACCACCTTAAAAGGGATATGCTGCCCCTCTCATAGACTGCTTTTCCTTCCTTTCTTTATCACTTGTCGTGCCCACTCTCACCTCAGTTCAGCTGCTTAGGCTCAGGGTGATCCTTAAAACAGGTGACCTCCCTACAGCCAAACAGTTTTAACTTTGTGCATTTATCTTTGCCAGACTAAAGCCAGAAAACAAGTACATCTTCATCTGACAGATCTGCAGGATTAACTGGTTTCTTTCCTGGAGTACTTCCTACGCACCAAAAAGCATCTGGCAATCACAACTGTCCACTTCATCTTTCAGCTTTCTTGTCTAGTGTTTCTCAACAACTCTTTTGCTTCAGTAGTTGCAGAGGCCAGTGCAGCCCCTGTGGGAAGGCTGAGGGAGGCCTGACAGTGGCCATCATTACTGTATCCAGCACTACTGCTAAGCCAATATATTCAAGCATTTTCTTTCTATTTTAGCCATGTTAAATAATCAAGAAAAAATCCCCACCAAACGAAAGCAAGGGCCTCCAACCACATTTTATACTTTGGTGCTTTTTCCTGCCATTTCCATTTACACTTCTTGCTACAAGCTGACTATTTACCCATCAAGTAGAAGCTGTTATTTACAGCAAAGTTAGTAAAGGAGGTGAGAAAACCTCAGTGTACTCATCTGCCCCAGCAGACAGCTGTATACTTGTACAAAAATTTGGCTATGCCTCCATTGCTTTTTACTAAAACAGGAACAATAGAATTTCCCTACTTCACAGCTGATTTGTAGTATATTGAATTTAGAACTGTGAAAAGCAGAGGCATGTAGAAACTGAGTACTTAAATGGGTCTGTGATCAAAAGGTGTATCCAAATGCAAGCCTGACTATTATCTTCTCCTCTCTTTTTTGCTTAAAGGTGATGAGCATGGTTTCTGGTTTTGGTCCTCTCATCACAGCTGGCATCTTTTCTGCTACTCTGTCATCAGCTCTAGCATCTCTTGTCAGTGCACCCAAAGTTTTCCAGGTAAATTAAATTATCCATTTAATTTTACTGTGTTTTAATTCAAATATATACAATTTGGTTGAAGTCTATGTGCCAAATGTGATATATATTTAAACAACACTGACAGACTTGGGAGGAAGAGGCAGGGAAAACAGTGTATAGAATGTTCTTCTATAGAAATAGGCAATTCTTATCACCTCCATAAGGTGATAATGTTCCTTTGGTCAGAGCTCAGCTTTGCTACAGTGCATATGTGTGCTTGTTATGAATAGTTTCAAGGATACTTTTAGGACCACTTCTATCTTCTTACAGAAAACCATCCTGTAAGCACAGGAGTGCCAGCAATATGCAGGAGACCTCAGGTCCATAAAATTCAGATGCTGGCAGATATGCTCGAACAGGCTGTCCAGAAGCTGTGTGGGCAGCAGCAATGTGGACAGAATGGGAACAGAGAGCATGGGACAGAAAGATAACTTCACAACTTACAAACCACTGATTTGTGCTTCAGTTTCCCCCAGTTTAGAATCTATTTAGCTATTCAGTTGATCTTTTCTTTAAAACACTGAATAAATATGGAGCGGCTGTGATTCTGTTTTTCCACTATATAATAATATAGCAGGATATCACCTTATTTGAATGTTTACATGCCACAGCAGTAGAAATACTCGAAGCACTAAGATAGTCTTAATTTTTGTTTAGCAAAAGCTTAGCAAACTGTCACTCTCAGACAGCAAACAACTTCTGATGCAAGAAAGCACTGCCTAACAGAATTAAGTTCTGGTTTGTCTACCAGGCTCTTTGCAAGGACAACGTCTACACAGGGCTCCACTTCTTTGCCAAAGGATATGGAAAAAACAACGAGCCCATCAGAGGATATGTTCTTACTTTCGTGATCGCTATGGCATTCATTTTGATTGGTCTGTATATTGTTACACAACCAGTATGATCTCATGTTCTGAAATGGTATGAACTGATAATTTAATGCAATTATTAGCTACGGTTGGCAAAATTTCCAGTCAGGTAAGCTCTGACATAAGCCCAAGCACACTCAAAGCCTTGGTAGCACTGCCATTATTCTCACACAGGACAAAAAACCGCCAAAACAGCAGGGAGTCTAGTAACATCCCTAGTAATGCCACCACAGCCTCATTTTCAAAGGTGCAGAATAGGTGCAATTCCTGTTCACTCACTGGAAGAGGGCAGTGCTTAGAACTGTATCACATAAGGCAAAGTCACCAACTTCGAAAACAGTTTTACTGTTTGTATTACACAAAGCTCTAAGGTAATTCTGAGCTAATTAGGAAGCCTACTCTGCCAAGCCTTCCTCACAGTCAGCCCCAAAGCAAATCCCAGTTTGCCAGAAGCGGTGGTAGAAAATCCCAGCTATCATATTTAGGAGATTTTTAAGATTAGTTTTTCCAAGATTTGAAACACAAACCATGTGACACTAAGCACATGGGCAGTTTAGTATAGAAAATTCAGATTACCATTTAAAAGGCAAAAAAGTAAGTTTTAACTGTGTCTTTCGTAAAATGTATCTGTCCTCTCAATTAAAAATGAAGTAGTTCTGAAATTTACACCAACTCTACATCATTAAGAGCCAGTCTGTAGAATTAGAGTATCAAGTATAACTTTGCATAGCACATCATGTTATTAAAATCAGCATCAGCAGACACTACTCAATATGAATGAAGATATATCAAGATGGCCTTAAATTAGTACCACAGGAAAATACCCAAGCTATTCCTGGAAGACAAATTCTGACAATGCTCAAAAATCTGACAGATTTAATATATCATCAGGGAAAAGCTACCCACAGTCTAGGAAACTGGTGCCTATGTCTGACTTGTGTCTGTCTGTCTTGCAGCTGAACTGAATACCATTGCTCCCATCATCTCCAATTTCTTCCTGGCTTCATATGCTTTGATTAATTTCTCCTGCTTTCACGCCTCATATGCAAAATCTCCAGGTGAGTCTGCATTCACCAGTGATTTAGATGTCAGCTTCATAGCCTGATCTCTGCAAGGTTTTGACTGTGTGTCAGAGAAAGCTGCAGTCCCTGTAAAATACCTAAGCTGTGTGATCTGAGGTTTTACTGCTCTCATGGAATATGATGAGATTTTATTTATATCCAAAAGATAAAAAAATAATGGCTCTAGTCCTTACATTCCTTACAGTTGTACAGGATGAAAAAGACTTTGGTGGATCCCACTGCAGCAGCAAAGTTCCTCCTCAGGGTGTTTTTACCTCCTCACTATCACACAGCATGGGTGGATAAAAACCTATGCCAACTCTAGCCACATAAAGAAAGCAAGGTATAATGTGGACCTGCTATACCAGTCTCCAAATCTACAGTGAAATTTACAGAAAGGTTCACGAGAACAGTAATTGGATTAGAAGTGAGACTGTCTGGAACATGTAGAACAAGACCAGGCCCACCAAAAAGCATCAGCAGAGCTCCGCAGTTGCTAGTAGCAGAATTGTAAGGTGAGGTGCAATGAGGTCCTGTTCAAGGCTAGCACATCTGTGGAGCAAAGGAATATACTGGCTTTCAGGCTTGTGCATCACCACAGCAGACTAATTCTCATCATCCTCATGAATGAAGGGGTGACACCTCAAGGACTAAAGTCAATCTGAGCAACACTGGTCTTAGCACACAGAAAAGACAATTTCCTGCCATTGTGAATAAATTATTCAAATCAAGGAGCGAGAAATACGTTTTTGACTTCTAGTGTGAAGAAACCGCAGTAGTGACATTAACACCTCCATCAACTTCCTTCCTATAGATCTGCATGGTGCCATTTGTTCATAGGGCAGAAAAGCTGAGCACTTCTACTAATTACCTGCACAGCTGAACAAATGCAGATTTGCTCCAGACAGCCTTGGAGCCGAGTAAAAATTACCTCTGTAGACTTCATCTGCGTGCATCCGACTCTACTCTGACACTACTTAACATTTCAGACAAAACTGCAGCCATTTTTCTTTTCTCATTTCCTCCAGTTATTTTCTGCCAATTCACAGTGATAGATTATCATAATTGCAAGGCTGCAGGACAGCAAATTTCTTCACAGCAGGACCTTTCCATTCCCTCATTACAAAGATGATCCAAGACAGGGTCGCGCAGCCTCTTCTTGTCTCTTCCGTGTTTTTTTCTCTTCTCCAAAGAGTCTGCTCTGCAGAACACCTGGCAGAGACCTGCAACCCATGGAGGCTCACTGCTTGCCTCATCATTTTAATTGCTAGCAGGGGATGGATTCAGTACTGCAGCTGAAGAGCAGCAGGAATAATGCTTTTTAAAGTCAACTGCAAATGATTTTATTTTTCTGCAGTGAGGCCAGGCAATTTCCAAGTTTAAGGCAGGTGCATTTACAGTATTGGGATAAAACTCTCCTCTCAGCGTTAACTCCCATTAAGAAGTTTTATGTATATGTATCAAAAGGACACAGTAGCCAATTACTTGGAGTTACAGGAAAATCTATCTTCAGTTCTGAACCACTGAGCTTTAATTTGGAAAAAAAATACATAAAACCAGAATAGCTACTCAAAGCCAGGCTGGACAATGCAGTTGGAAAAGGTACGTAGTAAAAAGGTTGTAAGACCCAGCATCTCATACGTATAGAAATCTACATCAGCAAACACCTGAAAGTATCTGATTTCTATATATCACTCCCACTCCTTCTGACAGAGCCTGAAACAAATTGCACGTGGGTTTGTATATGCAAAAGAAACAATGGATCATCATTTGATCTATGTATTTTATGCTCTTCCAATTTCCTCAATTCTCTTTAAACAGGCTGGAGACCTGCATTCAGATACTATAACATGTGGGTGTCACTCTTTGGAGCCCTGCTGTGTTGTGGTGTCATGTTTGTCATCAACTGGTGGGCAGCTCTCATCACTTATGCCATTGAGCTCTTTCTATATATTTATGTAACCTATAAGAAACCAGGTAAGGACACAGATCACTATTGTTTTGTGTATGTGTTATGCAGCCAGACTGAATTGCACAGGAATTAATTCTGCTTACACAGTAAGACACTACTTTTTCTCTGATACTTTCTTTATATCCCATTAAATCCCAGTGTATACAATACAGATTAAGATGATAGTATGGTGAATTTTGCCTGTTTAACAGACACTTTGAGTATAGTTCAGGGGGTTATGTAAACATTGCAGCACACCAGTTTATTCCTACCATGTCTTCACTACATTTGGGCTTTTACTTGAGTATCACTCATAATATTTTTCCATCCACACACCTGATCTTTGCTGCGTTCTTAGCTGCCTTATCTGGGGCCCTCACTCAAAACGCAAACCTGCTGCCCACTATACTACAAATATGCAAGCTGAACTATTCATTAATTGATCATCCTCCAGCACCTCCTTACTATTCCTCAGTAATCAAGAACGATGGGCACACTTTACTACTGGAAAAAAACTGCTTAGTAGCTGAGCAGATCACAGGAGCTGTCCTCAGAAATCTGTGTGGCAATATAACACTAGTACAAGATCAGACAGAGTGGTTATCCATATCTAGGACAAGACTAACCCAGGTCCAGATGTCAGTGCTAACCATCTGAATTACTTCTACAGTAGAAAGAATAATACAAATAAAAGAGGCAAGTTTCCCAGCAAGAGATATGCTTTCACTTCACCTAGCCTGGGACAGCAACACCTGGTCTGAGCTTGTGTTACTCTTTTTTGTGTATAATGCTGCACTATCTGGGCTCTCATACCCACTGGGATGGTCTATGGTTCTCTTGCTGTAAATATCATCAGCGGTAGGAGAATGCACCTGTGACAAGACAGTTGTCAAAAGCATTTGAGGATATCTACCCTTTCCTACTGTATTACCAGTGCCCTTGCTGCAAAGTAGCAGCTTAAAGCTTGGTTAAATTCACTAAGACACTGTACAAAAGCCATCTATCTCCTGCTCTCTAAGAGAGTGACTTTTGCTCAGCACTTATTTACCAGCAACTGAAGGGTTCAGAAAAGACTAATATCCCTCAGATAAGATGACCTGTACACAAACCTCTACTTGCACTAAGTATTAGCTTTGTATCGTAGCAAAATGGGACTTGAGCTGCATTCGTGTAGATCTCAAAGCACAGAAAGCTGTTTCTTATCTGTCTCCATCCATCAAACAACTGCACAATAATGAGAAAATATGTATATGTCAAAATAGGTTTTCAATAAGAATTTTAGACCTTAACAGAGCAGAGCTTATTTGACCTAGCAGTGTTCATCCTATTGGTTTAATCTGACCTTCCTGAAATGCCACACCAAATATATGATTTTATACATGGGAAAAGGATGCAAAATTACTGGAATGGAGAAGGAAGCAGTTTTTAAGCAGAGGAAGAACATTCCCTCCAATTTTTACATAAAGCATGAAATTATTTATTTGCATGTTTGTTTTTGCATCACAGAAGCAAAGCCCATTCTATTATGAGGAAAAAATGATAGCTCTGTATGAAGCACAAGAGAACATACCCTGCTTTGGCTCACACGAAACATGATTGCTGATCTATGCAATAGAACATAGGGGAAAAGCCCATGGTTTAATATGTATTCTTTATCTTTGCTATATGCAGATGTAAATTGGGGCTCTTCTACACAGGCTCTTTACTATGTTAATGCCTTAGACAGCGCTCTGGCATTAACTACAGTGGAAGATCATGTGAAAAACTTCAGGTAAGATTTCCAGTGAACAGTAGAATGGCTTATTCTGAATAAGTACATCACCCAAGTAAATACAACCTCTTTTTTCCTCCTAACAGACCCCAGTGCATAGCACTAACAGGAGCTCCTATGATCAGGCCTGCTCTGCTAGACATCACACATACTTTCACAAAGAACAACGGGCTGTGCATCTGCTGTGAAGTGTACACGGTAAGGTCAACTCATACAAAACTGAAAATCCAGCACCAGTGGGTGCTGCAGATCTCCATTACACATTCCACTCTCACTCGGCATACAATGTTCTCACTGGTGCTGATGGGCAGATGTGCAGACCAGGAAAGAGATTTGCATTAAGAATTAATTTTGCCATAAGTCTTGACAAGAAAGCCATCGGCTGATACAGCGCCTGCTGGCAAATGCCTCATTGAGATGTAGTTCAGAGCTCATAGTAGATGGACCAAAAATGTTTTGAAAAAAAAATAAACCATTATAAGAAAAGATTGGCTTGGGTTTTCTTAAACGGACACAGCAAGGCTTAAAAACCCAACTCAACAAAAACAACTACAAAAAAAAATAACAGAAAAACCCCAAACCACAAAAATAACTTAAAGGATTCTAGTGCAAGAGTCCAGTTACCCAAGCTCTTATTTTCAGCTTTGTCACTGCTTTGCAGCATTGGGGCTTGGAAAGTATAAGATCATAGAATGGTTTGGGTTGGAAGGGACTTTAAAGCTCATCCAGTTCCAATCCTCTGCCATGGACAGGAACACCTTCCTCTAGACCAGGTTGCTCCAAGCCCCTGCGTCCAACCTGGCCTTGAACACCACCAGGGATGGGACAGCCACAGCTTCTCTGGGCACCCTGTGCCAGTGTCTCACTATTCTCTCAGTAGAGAATTTCTTCATAAGCTAATCTAAATCTCCCTCTTTTAGTTCAAAGCCATCACCTCTTGTCCTATCCCTACATGCCCTTGTAAAAAGTCCTTCTCCAGATTTCTTGTAGCCATGCTTAAGGTATTGAAAGGCCACAGTAAGTCTCCCTGGAGCCTTCTCTTCCCCAGATTGAACAACCCCAGCTCTCTCAGCCTGTGTTCATAGGAGAAGTGCTCCAGCCCTCCGATCTTATTCATAGCCCTTCTCTGGACTCACTCCAACAGGTCCACATCCTTACCATGGAGGCCCCAGAGCTGAACACATTGGATTTTTGTCTCATTATATTATCAGATGACCACTGGAAGAACCTGGTGACATAGGCATTTGCATGTTTAATTGTATGGCAACAACCCTTTTCTCTTACTATCAGTAGAAAGGAGTATAACCATGCATATTTAGATCTGCTGAGACTTGTTTACATAGTCAAGTCAAAGAACGACCTTATTCACACCAGGATGCTTCATTGAACCTTAGATATTTTTCTAAGATGTTACAATCCATAGTAGTCCTTCTTTCTGTCAAAATCACTACATTTAAGTAGCATTAGCAGCCTCAGCCCTCTTGAACAGAATGTGAATTATGGTAGCGGCACAGCTCTTTTCAAAGGGCTGAATCTCTGTGGACCCTTTTTGGAAATGTATTTTTCTGACTGTCTTCATTTGCTCCCATAACAGACTAGGTAACTCCTTCAAAATCATTGTGTGATGTACAGCACAAAGCCTTCTTAATAGTATTTTATTGTATCATGCAGGGACCACGCAAGCTGTGTGTTAAGGAGATGAACAGTGGCATGGCAAAAAAGCAGGCTTGGCTCACAAAGAACAAAAGAAAAGCCTTTTATACAGCAGTGGCAGCTGACAGCTTCAGAGATGGAGTCAAAAGTCTACTTCAAGTAAGCTTTTTGTTTACAGAACACACAGATGAGTGTTACATCAAAGCATCCCTTCATGTAAAGCATTACTGTTTACTTGTTAAGAAACCCTGTGTGTACGTGAATAATGTTATAAACAGAAAGGGCATTCTGGGGTACATGTATATTATATTTATATAACAGGTTATTTCATGAAGATGTCTCATTCTAGGCTATGGAAGTATGAGACAAGGCAGACTGATTCTCTCCTAAATGAACAAAATGCTATTATAAAAAAAAAATAAAAGGCAGCCACAGGGCAACATTTGAATGTCTATGCAGCCAACACTTGATACACTTCAAATCAAGTCTATTGTTTGATATTATGCAGCATATTAAATGTCTGAGAATATTTTTGCATTAATTGAAGACTGAAAATATGTAATACACATTTTCTGCAAAACAGAGAAAAGGCCATCTAAATAAGACTCTGCAATATTTTTCTATCACTCTAAGAACACAGCAGATAATTTCCAACAGTCCATGTAAAAAGGCCTTAATGAAGGCACAGAGGCACTGTTTTCATAATTCCCATCTCCCTCTCTCACATATATGAATATTTAAATATACAGGTACTGAGGCAAAATGTAGAGAAAATTCCCATCCTTTGCACAAAACACACTGCTAAAAAGACATCAGTGAAAACTGAGACAGTAGGGAATTGACTAAAATACTCTAGGCAACAGTCACCCACTATCAGGGTGGGTGACTGGTAGCCTATCAGGGTTCTTTGTACACTTGCTGAATGAACAGTACAATTGAGCAAGATGCAGTATTATTAATAAAGATCCCTTTGTTCCATCAAAGCCTCACAAGGACACTTCTTGGGTTTATACATTTTCTCAGTAGGAGATCCTTCTGATGTTTTTGAGAACTGTTACAGTCTGATGACCTCTTCCTTTCCACTACTACTTGAACACTATTGCTGAAGTGAACTACTGGACCACAGATAATTCCCTTCCAGCAAACAGAGGAAAGCCACATCATAATTATTGTAACTTAAGGACATCTGCTCTGCTCTGCCAACCAATTATTCATTTTAATGTAAATAGTGCAGATGTATCAGTGCTACTCAAAAAAAACCAAAACCCACCAAGGTTCCAACAGTTTTTGCCTATTTTCTTTTTGCTAGTAGTAAAAATTGGCAAGTGTAACAGCTTGACAAGCTGGTGTATTTGTGGGTCTCCTCCTGAAGGTTCTCAATATGTTGAGTATTTAGATTTTTGTAAAAAACAGGCTAGCTGAATCTAGATCTGACAACTCTCACTTGTTCAGGTTTTAGCATCCAGGCCCAGTTTTGGAAGCAATCTAATGTCTTGACAAACCATTTGTTCTTCCTGATTAGAAACTTTACCTGTAAAACATGCTCAGCTGATTTTGAATAATCTTTCAGAAAGAATATAGCAAACAGAACAGCAACACTTCCTAAGTTCAAGGCAAAAAAACCCAACATTATATGTTTAAAAGGATATGCCTTCTCTGCATGTCTTAAGTGTTTTAAGAGACTTCAGACCCAGTTCATCTATTGAGTATTCCAAATCTGATAAGAGCTTTATGCTATTATGTTAGAATGAGCATACAAACAGCGCTTGAACTCTCTCTTGATTCCAAGTTATTGAACCATTTTAGTGACAGCATGTCAGAAGAAATGCAAATGAATGCTAATTTAGCAAAACTACATTTCTGTCATCTAAAATCATTTATAGTTGGAATGATCTAGAGCTAATCTTTCTGCTTTCTGCATGGGTGTGAGCATGAAGGACATTCATGAAATGCAATCTCACTGTGTCTCCAGAACATTGCTTCAGTTATCTTTTGTCATTACTTTTCATTTACAGTAAAAGCATGTGTGTATATCTTCTCAAGCAGTGTTTTAATATTGCTAGGCCTCAGGGTTGGGTAGAATGAAACCAAATACCTTGGTGATTGGATTTAAGAAGGACTGGAGAAATGCTACTGCTACGCAAGTTGAAAACTATGTGGGTGTTATACAGTAAGTCCCTTTTTTACTCCTCTTAGACTAGATTAATATAGCATTTACTTACAGAATTTGATACATAGAAACAATGTAAGCAAATGCCTACAAACCTGGGTTCACATGTTAGCTCTTTAACAAAGGTTTCTGCCATAAAAAAGGCTCCTTAGCTCCACACATCTAGCAAGACCTGCTTAGGAAACATCTGGCCCTGTCAGAGACAATGTGGTTTGACAATGCTACATAAAGAAGCTGCACTGCTGTCAGCAGTGCTTTTGCAGAACTGCATTTTCTCATTTTTAGTCAGCAGGAGCTCAGAGAAAAACAACCCATAATGTACATACATTCTCTTAGGGAATAAGAGAACATCATGGAATTCTTTTAAGCCTAGGAGATAGAGGAAGAGCCTTGCTTCGAATCTCATGTGTGCCTACGGCTCAGCAGGCTCAGTGGGTTGGGATTTAGCTGGGAAACAGTCATTTAGAAACAGGCTTCTCATGGATTCTTCCTCAAAATTCAGCTGTAAAGCTGCATTGAGTGAAAGAATAACTAAACCCAGCCCAGCTTTGTTATGTCCTCTGAGAAAGGAGGAAAAAAAGTATCCAATGGCAACCTAGATCCTAAAAAGCATTGTCAGAAAGACCCATTTCAGCAATAGCCTACCTGTACCCATGCCCAGTGACACCCTTCTTTTAAGTAAGGGAAGAAAGTTGATAGTACTTAAAATTTGGCAGTTGCTTCTGCAATTTTACCTACAGCAGCCTAATACATGGCAGTAATACCTCCCTGGGTCTGATCTGCTCAAAGTAGCTTTCCTTACTGACATGCATAATGCTAAAGAATATTTACTCTACTTTTTCTTCCTTTTCAGTGATGCCTTTGATTTCGAGCTTGGAATGATTATTGTCAGAATTAGCCAAGGATTTGATATATCCCAGGTCCTCCAGGTTCAAGGTATGTGGTGACTCAGCAGCTGAATATCTATGCAGATTACATGCTTAGCATAAGAAGGAATCTGACCAAAACTCTTTCCAGTCAGTGCCTGGTTTCTAGACTAGTTCCTACATCCATAACTTAAATAGTTGCTGGTTCTGCAGTTTCAATCCTGCCCGAAATCCTTGCTGAACCACTGGCAGTGACAGAAGGTGGCCAAGCCTCACATATTAAGCGACTGCACACCAGAGAACTCAATTCCCAAAGCACTTCCAGCACAGGCAGAGACTAAAGCAGTAAAATCATGCTGTGCCACAGCAACTAGTCACTGGCATGCTTCCTTCCTGCTCTTGGCACATCCTCCTCCCTCTGCCTTCCCAAGATCTCTGGGAATAGTAGGAATCAGGAATCTGCACTTTTGGTACCATATCTGTGAAATGCTGAGACCCAGAAAATTCCAACCCATGCAAAAATTTGGAATCCACAGAAAACATCAGTTCTATTTTTCACCTTCTTATTCATCTTTCCTTAGGTGAGTGATGCGTATCCGAGGGGGAAAGGGAACACCTCCCCCCACACCACAGCCAGTCAGGGAGACATGCTATCTGAGAGCAAGTAGGAAGCTAAATGAAGGGCTTCCAAGAGTGACACACAATGGTGGCCTTCGATTTTCTTTTTCAAGACACAGAGTTATTGCTACTGGTAACTGGTTCCTCAGGTACCCTGGGGAGAGGAGAGCATGACTCCATGGAAAAAAACATCAGAACAATTCTCTAGGTTTTCAGTACAATAATTTTGCCACTTCTCAAAAGTTTGCCCACTTGAGCAGACAGATACCGCCTAAACCTGCACATTATTCCTAGCATCCCTTGTCCTCCACAGCAGATAAATGTTTTGTATTATAAATGAATTAGATAAAATCTGCAGACCAGGAACACAGGCGGGCATAAAAAGACCGGCGACTCTTTGCTGCCGCCTACTGCAAACCTGCCTCCCAAAGACAGACCACACTCATACCTGCTGGGGAGAACACGCAGAAAGGATGTAAATGCCTTTGCTAATTATAACCAAAACTAACACCCCATTAAAGAGGTCAGATTCCAGGATGAGGCAACTCTTAAAAGCAAATCATCTCTTAGAATTAAAAGGCGACAGAGACTCCTTTAAGAAACAAGGGTAACTGAACATTCACCTAGCAGACTGGCAGCTTGCTGTGTGTGCAGAGCTATGGGGCAAAACTACAGGGATTTAAATAAAAAATCCAAACTAACCATGCTTTTTTTTTCTCTTCCCTGTTGATGTCTGAAAGAGATCTGCCCGCCTCTTTGCTTGATTTGAGAAACTGACTTCTCAGGAGACACAGATACCAGAATACCAACTTTGCAAATTAACAAACATTCTCCAAGCATTAAGACAAAATGAATTAGAAAGAATTAGGATTATGGGGGGTGGGACAGTATTCTATTATACTTGCTAGAGCATTCTGTTTAATAAACTGAAATTTTAGTTTTGAGTAACCATCATCATGTCTAATAATCAGCAGCACATGGCTGTCATGGATGCTAAAGTAAAAGAAATTAGCTTGCCAACAGAGCTAGCAGTGCCTAGTTAGTGAGGGCTTAGTTTTATTAAAACACAATGTCTTAAATGAAGTAACCTCACTCTTGGTTCATGTGTTACTCAAATAGAAGCTTTCCTTATAAAAAGAAAAAAAAAAAAAAAAAGCTTTCTGCAGGCAAATGCCTGGATCATATTAATTAATGTCTCACATGCATATATTCCACAGTAACACATGATACCTTTTGCTCAACAGGAGTCACATAATGCTAAGATTAAACTGTTCTTTTATATTACTGAATTTACAGAATTGGTTAGCTAAATCTTATATCTTTGCAGCAAATGCCAAAAAAAACCTAACCAACCCTAAATGATTCGAAACATTTCAACACAGAAACTGATTGCATCTTCAGGAACCTTACATATTTCCAAGTCTCAAAGTTCAACAGAAGTCAATACCTCAGCTTTCTCACTTTAGAAAAACAGCTTTCCTACTGTGTTTTCGAATTCTTGGGGAAAGAAACCAACCAACCAAATCCACAAACATGACTCAATAAATAGCATCTGCCATAACAGTAAAATAGAGTAATATTGAACTTGATTTGGAAGAGGAAATCTGAGCGCAGCTGAATAGCACTTCAGTATACAACAATGCTGTAGGTGGGGGAACCCTAAGGCTTCCAGAAATGAATTCAGCTTCCTCCTCCCTATTGCTTTGCAAGGAAAAAGCATTTTAAAATAGCTTTCCTCCCAGCAACTTTATGTTATGTACAAAGTACCACAAGAATTACATCACCACCATTATTTCAGTAAGTGATTTAATTTAAAACAGAAAATTATCTGTTACCAGTTCCCTTACTTTTCCCAATATACAGAGGAGTTAGAGAAGCTGGAGCAGGAGAGATTGGCACTGGAAGCTACCATTAAAGAAAATGAGTTTGAAGAAAGAAAAAGTGGCATCTGTGGATTCTTCAGGAAAGCCAGGACACTCAATATCTCAAAACATGAAACAAAAAAGGGTAAGTTCCAAAATGACAACTTCTCCCTGACCCTTCAGTCCATCAGATTGTCACCAATATGCAAACTGGACTTTGACTCCAAGGCAAAAACTCCTGAGCAACATATAAACCCCTGGAACAGGACCTACTCTGCAAAAACCGGACTTGATTGCCACAACAATATAATGCAGAACAGAGTGAGAGTCCTCTGCTGGTGGGACATGGTACCTCATAAAAGACAACTATTTTCCCCCTCATTCGCTAGAGGAGCTTCCCAGCTCAGCTTATGTTAAACTCCATTTGTCAAAAATAGCACATGGTTATTAAAGTTTGAGGAATACAGAACAGATTGGGGTTTGTTTTGTTGGGTTTTTTTAATAGCAAGTTTTCAGTTTTTAAACAGAAGCCTTTTTTCCTCCTTTTTAAAGGAAACAGGAACATACGCACAATATTCAGGGAGCAAGCAATCTCACTTTCCTCAACATACACACACACAAACCCAGTACCCAGCTGAAAAACAGGTAAAAATAGAGTTACTGCTCTATGTCCTAAGCATAATTTCCTAAAAATGCACAAATGAAGGTGGCAAAAGGACTGAAAGCACATATACAACATGCTGTGAAATAACTAATTAACACATAAATGTATAGGCGATGAAATCAAAATAACATTTCAGATATAGTAGAATGATACAGAAATACAGCCAGAATTAAAGGTCTCATTTCACAACTGCTGGGCTGCAATGATAATGACCCACCTGAAGCCATGCCTGCATGCAGGCAAGTGTTTTCAGAATTTTCACCTGCAGAGACTATTACATCTGGCTGTGCACAGTGCTCCCACGGGTATCAAGAAGATCTACAGACTGAAAACAGAAAATGTCATCATTCTTTACTTGGCAGACTCCAGTTCATTTTGCAGGCTTCAGTAGAATATATTTTTATAACAATGCCACAAGAATGTGCACCCCTGTTTCAACTACCCTTTTTAATTTAGTTCAGAAAGGCATAAAGGAAACACATATTACACACTTTGGCTCTATATATGAGATAGATGATGTTAATAAATATCTCTGCCTCTCCATTTACTTATACATTCATCCTACCCAGAGTTGTTGCAACTCCTATCCCAGATGCGACAACAGTAGAGAAAAACCAATAACTGCTTTAGAACTATCCTGTCCACACTCTAGAAATACAGGAAACACAAACAAAGTATTTTCAGAACCCAGCAGATCAGAGTAAAACCTCTAAGGAAGCCTGTCCGCTCCATTTAAAATACTGCTCTGACACAGTCTCTTTGAAATCATCAAAACAGAAGCAGTAATAAAGCAGCAGTCTTCAAAAGATGGAACGAGAGAAGATATTATTAGCACATAGGCAAGACTGTACCTTTTAAAGCCCACCAAGCAAACAGCAAGAATCAAAGTTTATTTTCAATTAACAACAATCCTCTCAAGCACAGGGAAGTTGCCATATATATTTATGTTTTCTGCCTTTCAGTCTTCGCTTCACCTGTGCTCTTGGTATACCCCATTAGCTCTTTCTTCACCATTATTGTGCATTTCAGGGAGCTCTGTATTTTACGAGACAGCTGAGCTTGTAAGTGATGCAAAACAATGCCATTTCCTTCTAAAATCTGTCAGATATTTCCCAATTGTTTTTTAAGGCCCCCATGAACTCTGGGTTAACTAAAAAGATCCAGAAAACAAATAATAAGGTAACCCTTCTCAAGATTTTAGTCTAGTGAGAATGCATTACACAAGCTTTGGTTTCTGTGTGTGTTGGTGTATTGGAAGTCCACAGCATTTGCACTGTAATTTTTTTTCAGATTTAAAGTATAGAAATTCCCAGAAACAGTTCATTTTCCTAAAGCTTTCTCTCCACTTGGCTCCCTAAAGCTACTTCTTGCCTCACTTGTCGGAAATCCTTCCATGTATTTTCTTTCTCATTACAGACAGCACCATTAACACAATACAGTCAATGCATGTGGGTGAATTCAATCAAAAGCTGCTAGAAGCCAGCACTCAATTTAAAAAGAAGCAAGGAAAAGGTTCAATTGACATTTGGTGGCTGTTCGATGATGGAGGTAAGGAACTGGAATAAGAATTGCAGGGAAGAGATTTTTATTACTAAACACAAAAACAGACTTGGCAACTTGCACAGAACTGTTTTAGGATTACGCAGTCAATTTTCTATCTGCCTTAAATGTTTTATGAATAACCTATGTCCAACACTGTCAAAGTGAAGGATGGAATTTTTACCACACAATGCACTAATATGATCTTCCTGCAATTTCCTATGTTCTTCCAGGTCTAACAATCCTAATTCCTTACATTCTAACTATCAGGAAGAAGTGGAGAAATTGCAAACTAAGGATCTTCACTGGAGGAAAAGTCAATAGGATTGAAGAAGAAAAACTAGTGTAAATATATCTTACCATTTAAAGAGTTTGAATTGATGATGAACATAATGCATATACAGCAGGAAGCTGGGAATTTCTCAGCACAACTGGTTTGTTGTACTGTGCACAGCATGAAAAAAAATTATGTACTTGAAAGGAAGGTGCTGAGCTTATGGCACAACCCTCAAGGCTCAGCATAAATGGTAATTACCAAAGGAAACTCACATCCAGCAATTTTTCCCACTAATAGCTCATATTCCCTTCTCTAGAGCAGTGGTCTGCACTCTGTAATGAGAATATAATTAGTTTTATGGGATTTACATCAGATTGTCCAGTTAATAATAAGTGAAATTGTACATGAAGTTTCTCGTATGCAAATACCATCGACGGATAGCTCACACAAATGTGATTAACCATAGTAAAATGGAAAGAAGTTAAAGAGGAAGTTAATGAACTTTAAGACCAAGCTGATTTGACTTAGCTTTTTAAAGAACGCCTAGATTTCATCATCATTCATAACGAAGCAAATAAAAGGTACTAATATAAACTTAATTTCATCATCACAATTTGGGATGGAAACCAGTAACTGCTCAATGAAGAGCAGGAGTACCATGTAGTGAGCTAAAAACCAACATATCCAACCAAAATTCCAGTGGAAAACAAGAGCGATGGGTGCAAGGACAGGAGTTAGAATTTAGCCAGTATCACTACGATTATGACACAGTGTCTCAAAGACAGCTGCCACAGGGATGCTCCCTTAAGCTTTTGCTTTCACCTAAAGCAGACTTTACTCCACTGTTGTTCTGCCAGTTGCAAGATTACCCTAAAGTTAACATATTTCTGTAGAAGAGATCCACAAGTGTTTGTACAGGCTATTCTTCCCATTGGGTAAAAAAAGCCTTGCAGCTGCTGCAGGAAAGCATTCTCTGCTCCCTGCCACAGCCTGCCCACACTCAACTGCTCAGGACTGAACTGGCTCCTAGATCTAGGAACTCAACTCACCAGATTTCAAGAGACATCAGGAGGTTTTGACATCCAACGGGTTTTGTCAAAACATGACAGATCTTCACTGAAGCAGTTCTGGCACATGTATACACTGCTTGTCCTACAAAAGCCAGAGTGAACAGCAGTCAGTACAATTGACAAAAACCCTGTTTGTCTCCAAAAAACACTAAAGTGTATGCATTTCTACCTAAGTACTAGCTTTCCTCAACAGCATATGCTACCCACCACACACAGAAGCCTTTGAAGAGACAAATCTGGAGGCCGGGTGACTATTCCGTTCCATAGGACATTTGACACCATGACATACAACTACAGTTTAATGCACTGTATTTCCAATTCAGCAATTAAATTTATCTGGACTCTTGCTAACATGGAATTCCCCAAATAGTAAAACCTTTCCATAGAAGTTGAGACTGTTCTTTTTGATGTTCAAAACAAGGATTGCCCCAAGGGACATCAAAATTTGTATAAGCAGTACATTGTTCTTCTATACAAAACCAAGTAAATTCTCAGGTCATATAAGCTTATCATGGTTTGCTCCTAGGAACTTTCTGACCTTTTCAAATTCCAAAGCTTACATACAAAAGCAAACAAACAAACCAATCCACAAGAAAAGCCTCCCCCCCAAAGAAAGGAGAGGGGGGAATACAAATTCCCTACTGTACTTCAACCAAAGGCAAAACTGACATAACTAAACCCCTCAACCCTCAGCACAAACACATACAAAGCTATAAACTATTCCTCCTACCAACTGGGGCAGAAAAGCAAACTATTTAGTTTGATGACAATACGTAAAGATAACATGTGAATAGATCACTACAAATTCATAAACGAAAAAGATTTGTTAAATATTTCACATCAACCTTCCAGACCCAATTTTCACCAGCACATACCAGTGCTGTACATACTTCATGCACAGAATTCTGATAAGAGAACAATGGAATCCCTCTGCAAGTGTTGGAGAATTCTGTCCTCCCATATTTTGAGTATTTTTCCTTTATAACTCAAGGCTTTGCAAACACTTGAAGCACCATTTTTTCCCCAAATGTAAACACTGTTCCCTCTATTTATTTCAATTTTTTGTGATTTTCATCGATTGCCAGTTAAATGAATTATACTACAGCAATCACATCAATCCAGCTCTGTAATCGGAAACTGAAACACTAAGGCATTTAAAATAATTTGCCACATAGTTACAGATAATGAGACAAATGCATTTGATATCTTAACTTATTTATGAGTGCTCTTTGATGCAAAACACTCAAATACAGTTCTCTCTTCTGAGATAAAATGTTCTCTCTTTTGTTTTCAGGATGGCTTCACTTCTAAGCAAATTCAGAATAAAATTTGCTGATATTAATATCATTTGTGATATCAATATAAAGCCCAGCAAAGAGAGGTAAGAAACATTACCCAAACCCATTCTTTAGCAGCTGGCTTGTATCAGGAGCTTGTTTCTTTTATGTTGAGCATTTGAAAAAAAATAAAACAATCCACAAATAATAATACTGACAATTTATTACAATCATTTTCTAAAGTACCTTGAACAGGAGAAACAGAACCACAACCCGAAAGGCCAAAACTAGAGGCAGCCTTTTTCTTTATGATTTGATGATAAGACTTAATTTTCATACAGACTAATTAAATACCATACTTACAAGCCACAAAATTTAACAGGCATTTTATTATGGCTTTTCATATCTATTTAGGTTGCAACAGACTTCTCCTCACCATATCATTCTGTCAGTCACAGTTCTCTTGTAAACTCACCATCTATGCCAATTTAGCCTTCTGGGTTTTACCAGGAATTCATAAACTTACTAGTTTTCTGGCCAAACATAAGCATGCTTCTCCTTTCCCATAAAGACATTATTATAATACTCCCCCCAACAGAGAAATACAATGAAGGTTCAATGTTTTTAAAAAATCACTTATCTACAGAATCAGTGCTGTCAGGCAGAGCTTAGGAAGTTGGAAGAACAGAGATCAGGAAGCTCCACCTCCAACTATATTAGCTAAATAAAAACCAAAATCTTTATGCCCTTGTTTTAGAACACATATCATTATAGAAATGACCTATTTCTTCTGCTTTATGTAGACGAAAGTAGGTGCTAGATACCTAAAGTCACTTATCAGTGCCCTCCATCTCTCAGTTAATATTTTTAAATAATAAAGAACTGTGCAGAACACTTCTCTTTTTTTCTAGTACTATGCAGTGATTTTACATGAATAATAGCTACCAAAAACAGTCTGTATCTGATGTTAACAAACATATTTGCTGCATCAGCACTATCTGAACAGAACAAGCAAATATCATGCCACACACTTGCTTGACCACTGTATCTCTCTCCCAGCTGGCATCCCATTTATTTGACTCATAATAAGCGGATTATCACTATTTTACATACCGAAGCAGAGATACTAAGGATGTTGACGAAGTCTCTGGCAACTTAGCAGCAGCAACATTAAATGCTGCATGTGACAACCTTTAACCCATCTCTTAACTTCCTGGCCATACAGCAAAGTCCAGCCTGTGCCCAGCCTCCTGTTTCAATTCACAGTGAGACCTGTCAGCATAAAGTGCACATGGAAATAGATCTACAGTAATATGAAAGAAACTCCCTGATGTTTCTGTGGGACGATACAAACTTTCAACAAAGGGGCAAGAAGGGAAGAACAGAATGATGATAAGCTTCTCTGGATGAAGACAGTCAAAAGCTTCAAGAAACAAATTGAAATTTAGAGAGAAAAATCTGTGGAGAAGTGTGGAAATTAACACAAATCTCAGACTCCATATAGCAAAAAACCTACATCATCTCCTTCAGCCCCTTGCCACAGGAGATAGTTTTACTGAAATGGAGAAACAGGTGATATATATTAGTCAGCTAATGCTAAAACAATAATAAAAGTTCAGTATTTATGAGGAAACCCACACTCATTGTTAACATTAGTACCAATATTCTGCAATTTGAAATTACTGTAGAACTCATTTGAGTACTTTTGCTACAATTTGAGGAAAATGCAGAAAAATCTCTGTAACTAGAATAAGCCAAATGCAGTGTTTAATTAGCTTCAAATAACCTTTTAATTATCCTCAAAGAACCCCAACATACTGAAGTGGCACAGATATAACTTAGGGCACAATGTAGCAAAGAACAGGTAAAAGATTTTGTACATTTTTCTGCTATAATTATTGTCAGCGAGGCCTGCCATACACAATGTCTGAAATAAGTTAGTGAGTTCATACCCTGCAGCAACGCTTCCTTTGTAATTCCTGTTTCAGCTGGAAATTCTTTGAAGAGATGATTGAACCATATCGCCTCCATGAAAGCTGCAAAGATATAACAACTGCTGAGAAACTAAAGCGAGAGACTCCATGGAAAATTACAGATGCAGAGCTGGAAGCATTCAAGGAGAAGGTAAAGCCTTGCCTACCTTTTTACATCTTTACCTTTTCTTACACTCCAGATGTTTGAAGCTATTAGTAAGAAAACGTGAAATACCAGATACAGAATTAGAAACATGACACGTACAAACCTGTACTTGATATTTACAAATTGGATTTATATTGTAAACACTGTGGAGGTGTGTTTTGATTGCATTATTCAGCACTCTGTAAGACCTTGGCATGTTTACACAGTATTTTCCAGGCTGATGAGAAGCTCTGCCCACATCAGAGCCAGCCAGACAAAAGCCACCTCTGAACCAGAAGCCACACAATACTGTACTAAGCCTGAGCTAATAACATCTGCTGAGAGGTTTATTAAATGGCTCCACTGTTCTAGAGCTTGAGTGTCTTAAAGAGTGCAATTCCAAACATTTGCCACTTCTGGACATTTAGAACTGAATCCAGACCCTACCACTGCCTCTAGGAATTTTTCCAAAGGCAAGATTTAACATGGATTCTTACCTCAATGGCAGAGTGAAGACTAAACCTGCTGTCCACACAGGAGCTCTCCTGCAGTTCAGAGGCACTCTAAGGCTGATTTTGGCTGACCCAGTGAGTGAATTCAAGCCTGGGCTGCTCTTTTAATTTTGTTGGAACATGCCTTTCTAGTAATGAATTGCGAGGCTTCATCAGGCTGATGCCGAAAGGATACTGCAAACTCTTCCACCTTTAAGAGACAAGTACTCCTGTAACTCACAGAGAATTAATCTAGCAGTTTTATTTATGGTTCCTGTTGGATTAACCTGAGTGCACTGAGAGTTTAGTTACCTCCACTTTATGGTGCTCGTTAACTTCCTCAGTGGAGCAAGGATTGTGAGCCTGAGCTCAGAGCCGCTACAGGTCACAGCCTGACATATTAACATAAGCTGAAATCAATGGTGATTTAAGATAACACACTATACTACTGACTGCAGCAGCTGGGAAGCTGACTGCTCACTGTATTACCCTTTTCATAGATTTGATAACCAGAATAAAGCTATAGTAGTCTGCTGTGGGCAGAAAGCTTTTAAAGTACTCTCAGCATAAATCATCAAAACCTGGGAGTCAGAGCCCTTAGAACACCTCAGTATAAAAGACATCAGGAATATAACCCCCAATAGACACAGTTGTGTGCAGAACCAGTGAGGATTACAACTGGGGGAAAAAACAAATACATGATTAAACCTGGTCTTGTCTGGGTCACTAAGGAACTAAGAAAAAACCCATAGGTTGAAAGCAGTCAGCAATATGAAAATGCCAAATCTCTCTATAAAATAAAAACAGCAACAAAAAGTTCAGTTTACACACCTGGAAAGATATGCCCCTTATCTTCAGAAGTAAGGCAGTTCTGGGAATTTCATGAAGGACATTAGAACACATTTGACATTCAAGAGAGAAAATCCCTGAAGCACAGATAAAGGGTGATGTTATAGGATGACTCCCATGAGATAACCACTGGTTAGATTATGAAGATTCTTATCCATCCCTGGTGGTGTTCAAGGCCAGGTTGGACAGAGCCTCGAGTGGCATGGTTTAGTGTGAGGTGTCCCTGCCCATGGCAGGGGGTTGTCACTAGATGATCTTAAGCTACTTTCCAACCCTAACTATTCTGTGATTCTATATAACGCATGTAAAAGAACAGCAAAATTTCTGTAGAGAAGAGAAATCTAAGGTCTGGATGGAGAAAAAACAGCTCTTTACTTTCTTCAGGGAAAGAGAGAATAATTTATAAGACTAGTTAAGATACATCTATCTCCCATGCTGCAATCTCACTGTACACAAACTTGCCCCTGTCTCTTGCTCCTTATGACTTGCGTTAAGTTAAAAAACTCCGAGGGCCTGAGCCTGACCATAAAGTAATCTTGGCTGAATGTCAAAGTAACAGCCATTTATGTGATCTGTAGAAGTCTATACAGATACACAATACATAAAGCAGCTAAGTCTTACTCCAAACTCCTGGTCTTTTGTTTAAGAGGTGAATTTCTGGCAAGATGCTCATTTGCACACTGACTTTCAGCTCTGTCAGCATGGTGGCTGGACATTTTGAAACCAGATGAATTAACTACTGTCAAACAATAGCACAAAAGAGTCTTTGTCTAGTTCCTATACCCCAAAGAACTACTTTAAAACTACATCTGAGCCAGCTCTGGTACTGCATCATTACAAAAATAATTCGCATTGCCAGGAAACACAGTGGGGAACAACTCTGCCCCCCACATAACTACACTAAACAAGAAGCATGGCTTAGCCTCATATTTTGACATTTTTATCACTCTGGACCACAGAGCAGACCTGGCTTTCAATGATGCCAAAGCCACAAGAGAAAGCAATGGGTACTGTAGCAGTGCACAAGGCACCAGAACTGAGGGTCACTGACCTAACCATTTTTTTTTCTTCTTTTCCTGTTTTGTTTCAGAGTTACCGCCAAGTCCGTCTGAATGAACTCTTACAAGAGCACTCAAGGGCAGCCAACCTCATCGTCCTGTGAGTTGCAAGATTTTGGTTCTAGCTTAGAGAATATTCTAATGTGTAAATGGATCCTGGACTAGAGCAACAGAAACACTTTTAATTCATTGAGGACAAAAATAATCTTTTAAGTATGTTTTGACTGAGAGTTCTCTGATAGTACACTGAATATGACTTTCTTTAGAAGATCTTCATATCTTAAAACAAAGCTCTACCCATGTCAAAAATTTAACACTCAACATGTAGATTTGGATGTGAAGGTTACATCTGCTTATTTAACTGCAGAAAATACATATTGTCAGTTATTTTCCCCCAACTATTAACAACTTGAAGTTAGAGAAAGGATTATTTTGGTTTCCACATAATAAACGGAGTTGTTAGCCAAGTTCTGCTTGGAACTTTGTAAAAGTGAACAAGGATGGTGCAATTGCATAAAATTACAAAATAAAACAGAAGCCATTTTCAGATTCAATGTTTTGTTAGAGCCACTTTTTTTTTATAGTTTCAATAAATAAGTATTTGTGATGCACAGATAAACCTCTTTAGCTCTATTAATTCAGTCTCCAAAAAAAGAGGTGGTCAGATAACGTCCACCATAAATTGACCCATACTTTAAAACTCCCATCTCACAGTAATTAAAGATCAGAAAATAAGTTGATGGACTGCAACACTGTGCATGTACTGTATTTTTTCCTTTAAAAAAAGATCATATTATGCATGGGGTTTAAGCCTCAAAAAATGCTTCTTTACCATTTTAGGGTTACAATCACAAGCAATCCATGTCCAGTAAAACTAGCCACATTAATGACACTAACCAGGCGAACAAGAGCTTGCAGGAGTAAGGCCTAATGGTAGCTTCGTGTTGTGTAAGATTGAAACAATCGGGTAGTCTAATTATGAACATTCAGAGCTGTAAATGAATAGCTGATATTTCCTCATTAATACTTAGTGACATGCATGTTATCAGAGCTACCCCTGTCTTACCCCTGTCTAAAAAATGCTAATTTTATTTTTCTCTTTCGAAACAGGAGCCTCCCAGTGGCAAGAAAAGGAGCAGTGTCTGATTACCTGTACATGGCTTGGCTAGAAATCCTCTCTAAGAACCTTCCTCCAGTCCTAATGGTCAGGGGAAACCACAAAAACGTACTGACCTTCTATTCTTAGAAAAACATCAGTGCCTAGCATATCCCATGCTTGATTTTAACACCTATGTTTTTAAAAGCAGTGATTTATTAAAGATGCACTTATCTAATACAGATCTAAAAACTAATTACTTGACAGAAAGCTTTTCAAAGATCCAAAGCAACACAGTAAAGAATTAGACAAAAAGAAAAAAGTAAATGGTGCCTGCTGATGTTACACCAATACAGGCAAAAGAAGGAAAATTTACATACATATGTATATCTCTCTCACATGAGACAGCAAATATTTTGAACACACAAAGAAGAAATTCTATTAATTTTGAAAGGTATTAAAAATGCTTTTGATATTTATCCTAGAAAGCCAAAAACTTCAGTGCTACAATACAAAAAGCATTGAATCTATAAATAAATACTTCTTTCAAATTGCACTGTCATAGTTGCTAACAGACACACAGGAGGATTCCAGTGAAATGCACCAACCTGTGAGAGAGAAGAAGAACCTGTATGGTATCCATCAGGTCAAAAGTCATCAACTGATACAGTGCAAGCAGAATACCCATGATACTGTTTAATTCTAATACTGCAAAATTAAGAACTATGCATACAGCAGATGCTTTTATCTAAATTGTTATGCTAATTTATGCTAATTCAAATGCTTCTAATTAATTGACAAACAAAAAAGTTATATATAAAAAATACAGGCTCTATATGACAAGACTTGATAATTTTCAAGCTCTGACATGGCACAGAATGCATGATTGTAATAATTAAATGTGATAAGTAAATTCCATAATGAAAATAGTGAAAGACTAAATACTCTCACAATTTTTGCCTGTGAATGTTAGGGTTAATGCAGTCTGACATTATACCTTGGGGTAATACGTACAGTGATTTATGTGATTAGAAAACAACAAAAACTCCATTAGCTGAGGTGAATGCCTTATTTTTTGATTTATATAAAGTAGTTCTTTTAATTTTAGACTTTCAAATAATAATATAATATTCTAAATAATATTCATTATATACTAACTTAAAATAAAGAAAATCTATTAAGTTGTGTAAGTTTTCTATTTTCTGTTCTGCAACATTATAGTACTTTATAATTTCAGCTGTCAATAAAAGCAGCTTCTCTTTTTAATGGGGAAAGCAATATCCTGTGTGTAAGTATTATTTAAATTAAAGGCCAATAAAGAATGCAGCTATTTAATTACTACAGTTCTGTAACTCATTTGCAGAGATCAAGTGAAATCTAAGACCCAGGAAGGCCAGGGGACCCTGAATTTCACTACATGTTTATTTTCAAGCAGGCCTCACTTCCATCTTTGCTTGAATTATTAGAACTTAACCTGTGGAGGATCTAGCATTCCAACTCCAAAAAAGACAAATATTTGACACTCATATTTTTCCAAGTTCAACAGCAGCAATTCAGCATAACATGGTAATGTAGCCTAATAATCCATGTTTTATTTTCTCCATCTATTAAAAGTGGGATATGAAATACTGATATTTTTTCATAATGATCTTCCTTCTCTCCTTCTTGCACATTTAAAACCAGGCTGAAGGATCACTTTGCAGTTTAACTGCATGATATAGCTATACAAGATACACAAGTTCCCTAGAGATACTGCACTTCCTGCACAGCTTTGAGCAAGCCAAACTTCACACTCTGCACCTGCAAAACAAGGTAATTACTCTCATCCTTCACAGCGATGCTAGCAACAATACAGGAGCTTGTTGCATGCTGTCAGGTCCTTCCACCTTTGTAGAATTGCAACTGCCACCACCATTTCCATCTCACTTCCAACACCAACCAGGAATAGTCTGCATGTGGTACCCAGACAGTCAATGAAAGAAGAAGAGCTTTTATGGAGACTCCATTTAGGCCTTCTGTGAATGTGTTTCTTATCTGAAGAAGGAGCTGGGAGAATTACACACCTGCATTAAGCTCTTCAATCACATACATGAGCAGGTACTGTTTCCTAAATATTCCCAAATACTGTAATTCTCACTCTACAGGGAACATCAACCCAAACTGATTTGGGGGACCTACGCAGATTCAAAATATGAAACAGCAATGGCACTTTCAATAGCATTTGCAATTCTCACAAACACATCACTTGTTTGTGATGCGGGCATTACAAGAATAAATCTCAAGAGATACATTTTTTTAATTAACAGCATCAAAAACTAAGTACTAACACACATATCTGTGTAAACGCCTTGCTTTTTTACCATGACTGATTAGAAGATGTATCCGTACAACCTTCTAGGATTTATAATGAGCATCACAAACTGTAGAAACAAGAGCATTTAACTATCTGAAAGTGTTATTTCCACAAATTCACAAGAAATCTCAACACAGCAGTTTCTTAGGAGTTTCTATTTCTTGTTCCTCACCATAACTTCCGAAGCATGTGCACAACCAATTTGGAGAGCATACTAATTACGGACTATTGTAAATTGCAACTTGAATTGCAATATTTAATCCATCTACCTCCTTTCCCACTCTGTAACAGACACTTCCTCTTTTATATAAATTATGCATAAAACAACTGCTGAATTTTAATCACCATGTTAGTAACTGTATTTTAATTGCAAGTTCGACATCTCTAGAAAAAAAAATATGTCTAAAGCTGTCTAGCACATTTTGAGCTCGTATCACACTACCAACTCTGCAGCTTTATGTAATGCAGGGTTGATTTGATCAGCCACGACACAGGTAAGAGTAGATAAGGCAACCAGGGATGTTAAAGTGTGAAAATACTATTGCAACGAAGCAAGAACAAAGAACATTTTGATTCTTCCTCAAAAGCCTAAGCATTCTGCACAGCTAAGCTTGTGCCTAAAGGCCTGTTAAAATGATCCACTGCCACTCCTCTCATCTGTGAATCCTACCTTTCTCTCCAGGAGCTCCAACAGGTATCACAGAAAGCATTTCACTACAGTTCAGAGAACTTCATTTTCCTTAAATCTTTTTGCAACCCCTGGCAAGTTGCCCATCTTGATCACACACCCCTCAGGCAGAGTGCTTAGGAATGGTAATAGATGTCCCCACATAGGCTCCAGAACAGCTTTCTTCCAACTTTTACTAGGTTTTCAGTCCCCAACAGAGATTAGTTTGGGGGTCAAAAGCTGCTTGTTTTATTTTTTAAATCAGCAACCCAATAGCACAAGTATGAAATCTACCTAACCAAAAAGGCATCACATTCTTAAGATAAATAGCTGCAACTGCTGAAGCCACACTGTGCAAAGTGCATGTCACTACCATACTTCACACCCAAAAGAGTTCTCAACCTAATGGTCACAATAACAAACTACAAACTCCAGCCACGTACATGGTAAATTTCACTAGCCTTAAGCCTCTGAAATTTTCACTCCACCTTGGAAAAGGCCTACCAAAAGCCTTCTTGACTAAGCAGAATATATCAGACTGCCCTTCATTCTCAGAAAACCTGGCCATTCCTCAGCTTTTATCTTTTAAAACAATTCCACGATCTCCTTAAAGACAAAAGCAGTTTCAGCAACTAATTAGCAGTTTAAAGGCAACAGACACGCAACAGGTAACACAAATTAGCACTCAAGTTATAGGTACGGGGGCAAACAGGTACAGAGCATTACTGACTCTTTTAATTCCCCATACCTGTTCATCACCTCCCCTCGGGCAGAGGTTCCTGATTTACCAGCAGGGCTGAGAAAACAGAATTTGAGTAACCCCCAGCCTCTTCAGCTTGAGGCTCAGTGGTGTCCCTCAAGCTGCTGCTGCACATAGTTTGGCCATCACTGGTTTTCAATAAAGTGACTGAGGATCACTCTCAGGACCTGATCTTTCTCTCCCCAGAAACCAGACTGTAACTTTTGCCAGACAGACACTAAACCCTTAAAGTGGTGCAAATGAGTGGCTCAGCTCTCAAGTTACAGGTGAGGAAACCAAGGGTTTGTAACAGTGTGGTTCAGCATACATCAGACCCCTGTAAACATCTATTCATTGTGGTACCTGTTTGGCATGGCCCAGTGGCAGCTATGTAAACCATCAAGACTGCATGGCCAGCGCTGCTGAGGGAACATCTCAAACAGGGCCTGACTCTGCTAGGAAAAATGGAAAATGTAGCTGTGCCAGTGCAAAAGCAAACAAATATAACAAGTTGTAGCTCACATTCTGCAATAGGAGCAATAACCCACAGTCATGTCACTGCTGGAATTCCATCAGAGGAAATTCGGTTTCAAATGAAATAAAGCAGGAAGGTTTTTCTGGAACAGAGTAAAAAGCAACAGCAAAATTTCACAGCCCCCACACTGTACAGCAAAACACACGATCAAAAATAGAGCTTCATTATAAGTAAACACCCTCACAGCAGCCTTTTAAATCACAAGCCTTAATCACTGCGAGAAAGACAGCTGTTCTCAGACTGGGTGGGCAATCTGTCTGTTAAACCCACAGTTTTCTTCTAAGAAAAATGCTCATTCTAACACCAAAACTTCAGTGGGGAGAATTTTATGGATTGTTATCCTGGAGAAAAGGTCTGTTTCTTTCTTTCTGTGCACAACAAAGCAGCCTCCATTCCTGCTCTTAATCTAGGTAAAGGGCAGATAATTTCAGTTTGTCTCGTTGTTTTTCAAAAGACTTCAAAGTTGTGAGGAAATGCCCGGTGGAGAGCAACACTAATCAGCAACCAAGGCAGCAGGAATGTTGACCAAGTGACTGTTTATCTACAGAGGAAACAGCACATTATCAGGAGCCACACAAACTCGCCCAGACTTCAAACATCTGGGTTTTTTTCTTGTAAAGATCTGTGGGAAAAAGAAGTGTCACTCAGCTGAGAACTTTCTCCTTCACAACATGTTTGGAGTCCTCCTATCTATTTGTCATGGGCTTTCAGGGTACCTCAGACACAGTTTAGAACCCAGCCTGCCCCACTGAGCCAAGCTATTCATAAAATTAGTCCTTTTGTACACTATAAGGCAGGTTGCAGTTGCAACCTCTGTGAAGTTCTGCTTGTATAAATAACCATTTATAACTAGGTATTCATGTGATACAACTTAAATTCTTATAAACTTCAATCTGTGGATGGCTCAGAATTCATAAAATATTCTAAGTATCTTTATCACATGGGTTTATGATACAGACACATCCCCATGCAAGCAGTGCACACTATTAAGACTGAAGAACGGCAATAAAAGAAACCCCAAATCGGGGTATTTTTCACAATTGGACTGCAATACGTAGCAATGGTTTCACTGCCATCTGGCTGCATTTGAAACATGTAACATAGCAAGGAGACAATCACATACACTTGAATCTTTAAAAAAGTCAAAGAACAGTTATTTGGCCGAATTCAGACTGCTCCAGTCTGTGGCTACTTTGCACGAATTAAAATACAGCCGTCAGAGTGCTCAAGGCCAAGGAGGAGGAGCAGGAGGCAAGAGGGGCAGCCGAGAGATGAGGGACAGGCATGGGGGGGAGATCATGAGGGGAGATCAAGGGTGGCTATGGGGGCAGATCTTGAGGGGAGGTGAAGGGTGACCATGAGGGGTAGGGGCGGCAGCTATACAATGTGGGTCACTATGGGCAAGAGAGAAGGGGTGGCTGCGAGAGATCAAGAGAGGCATCTTTCATAGATGGGACGGCATAAAAGATCAGCCAATGCCAACATCAGAGATGTTGAAATCACTATTCTGCCGAGAGACTGAAGAACAAGACATGGCTCATTGACGGGTTGCCCTATCTGCAGCCTCGACAAGGCGGGGAAGCAGTTGATTTGCTTTCCTATGGCAAACGCTTCTGCCACTGCCGGAGCGTTTGTGCCGGTTATTTCAGAAGGACGCAGGGCAGCACTGCCAAACGCCACACATGCCTGCTGTGCGGACCACAAACGGGGCTGGGGTCCGCGGCAGCTCCGAGGGCGCTGTGACACTCCGGACACAGCGAAGGCGCCTCCACGCTCCGCCCCGGCGCCTCAGCACGGTGACACGGCCACGCTCCCTCACCGAGCCCCGCCCGCCGTGCAGCCTCAATTGCGTTCCCCTGCAACGAGGAACGCCCGGCGGGGTCCGCCCGCAGGACAAGCACCGACGTATCCCGCGGAGGCCAGCGGAGCCGGGCCACTGGAGGAGGGCCTGCATCGCGCCGCATGACAGGTAGAGGGCAGGGAAGCGGGGAGAAGGGAGCGCCTCAGCCCTCCGCTCTGCTAGCCTGTTACCGCCGGACCGCGGCTGGGAGCGCCGGGCGGCAGACAGCGGCGCGGCCCCTCACGGCGCGGCGTTATGCTGGAACGGAGCATGAAGCTGCTCTTGCGGCCCCGCTGGCGCAGTAAGGGAGCAGCGGGAGGCGCGGGGGGAGCACAAGCTGGCCGGGCGCATTGCGGCACAGCCGCGACCCGGACGGGACACGGGTCGGCGGGACCGCGCGTCCCACCCGCTGCCACGGGGAAGGGACCGGTGCCGTCCGCGGCACCTCAGCGAGGGAGGGTTCGGGCGCAGAGGAGGAGCCGGGCGAGGCCATTCTCACCGGCCAGGGGTGGCGAAGGTGCACCGCGCGGAGAGCGGCCGGGGGGGAAGCGATTTCCCCCTCTGCTTCCGCCTTCAGTGGGGTGCGCCGCGTTTTCGCGGGCTTTTCCTCACGGAGGGTCTCTGTTGCCTTGCCGTCCCTGGCAGCCATGCCCTCCTCCGAGGCCGTGCTACAGCCGTCCCCCAGCAAGAGGCAGAAGGGCTCGGTGCCCGGGGAGCCCACGGCACGGCTCCGCTTCACTAAGCTGTCTGAGAACGCCTTCTCCCCCTCCAAGGGTTCTGCTCGGGCTGCGGGCTACGATCTGTACAGGTGAGGGTACCCGCCGCGTGGAGCTGCCCACGGTACGCTCTGGCCCGACCCGGCCCGCTTCCCCCCGCGGACAAGCGCTGCCACCGCGCTTAGCGAGGCCCCATGACACGGAGGTCCGGCGGCTGAGGGGCCTCGTGAGGCAGGTCTTCATGCGGCGCGGAGCCCCCCCGGAGAGGCTCGCCCACCCTGCGAAGAGGAGGCCAGAGCTGGCTTGCTTATTAGCTCCTTTGCTTCTCCATCCCTCTCCCTTGGTTTCCAGAGATCTGTGGTCCAGTCATGCCGCAGCATCAAGTTCATCAGGTAGCGATGCAGCCATTGGCTAAAAGTCAGGCTTGACTCATCAGCCTGAGTTGCTGTTGGCATCAACATAGTACCTTCCTGGGTAGTGCATGCGGCCCTCCCTGCCAGCGCTTACGCTTCTCTGCTTTCCTCATTGCTGTTGGGTGCTGCCTGCCAAAGAACGTTGTGGCAGTTTGATAATGCTGGTAACCACATGAGTTGCTGTGTACAAGCTTAAGGTTGGGTTTGTTTGTACTTAAAATAACCATTGTCCAGTAACAGCTACAGCTAGGTATGCGGTTGTTTGCAGAGGGCTTCTGTGATCAGGTGCAATCACTAATTATATCTGAACTAAACTGTTACCACTTCTACCTTCCCTTTTTGAGTATTAAAATAATCAGCCCTTTTCTTCCTTTGCCCAACTTCCTTCCTGCAGTTTTGCTGTACCACACTTGACACTGTAGTACTTTGGTTTTTTTTGCCCTTGTTCCAGTGATGCACATTACAGCTGGAAGAAGTCCATTTCATAAGGAAACAAATATTTCAGTTACAGAGAAAATTTTCAGAATACACCCTGTATAAACTAGTGTGTATTTCTTTAATATAGTGCTTATGACTGTGAGATACCACCCATGGGAAAGGCTGTAGTGAAAACAGACATTCAAGTTGCACTTCCTTCTGGATGCTATGGCCGAGTAGGTAAGTAAACAGGCAATAAAAAGGCTGCAGAGTTGTTGTAGCACTGGTTTGACACCATCCTCTCCTTTCGATTCTAACTAAAACTTTTAGAATTAGTTTACACAATAAAAAGTCTCACAGGCTGCATGATTTATTGTTAAGCTTTGTAATAGATACTTGCTGTCAAATACACTTGAGGTTTGTATGTCAAATGACAAAAAAATAACTAGCAAAAATGGTAATCTACATACAACTTAACAGGCTATTCAGTAGTTCATGATTTCTCCGCAGTTTCAGAATTCAAATCACAAAGATCAATAGATAATGGACATGCAGAAAACACACGCCTGGGTGTCTAAAAACTAATCCTGAAGGAAGAGTACTATTACAGTAGAATTTGACTACTTTTTGTGACAGAATACTTGAGAAAACCTGGCAAGATATTGTGTTAGTTTTGTGCATTCTCTTTCCAAATTATGTATAAATTCTCAAAAAAAAAAAAACCAACAAAACAATAGTCACTCCAATGGAAGAGCATGATCAGAATTTGTATGTTCTTTCATCTAAAAGGAAAATGCATGTGTCTAATCCAAAGAAAAGTTTGAAGAAAGGTGAGTTTTAGCACCTCAGAGTAGGTTAAGTAATAAAGCCCTGTACATAATTTATGTCTATTTTTTAGTAAAAATGCTTGCCAAATACTGTTTTCTATCATCACTTGAATGAATTGACCTAATAATCTTTTGAGATTATGCCAAACCAATGGTAGTGCCAAAAATAAACCAAGATTAGACAGCTGTTGTCTGCTCCAGCTGCCTGCCTTGGAGAAACATGCTGTGCACATGGTGGTCTAAACAAAGATATGTTTATATCACTTAAAGATAAATTGCACTTTTATTGTAGCCTGTAGCAGCTGTCATTTTGTTTAATATGTACATTAATGCTTACAATAGTTCCTGTAAAATCATGGTCATTTTAGAAAAACTGGGGAAACAGTTCTTGCTGCCATGACTGTGTGCACGTACTATGTAACCTGTAAGTACTGCATAAGAGTTCTAAAAGAAATAAGTTATTGTACTTACAAAGCAATTCTTGTTTTCTAGCACCACGTTCTGGTTTAGCTGCAAAGCACTTCATAGATGTTGGTGGTAAGTATTTTGTTCTTTTCACTAAGACTTTGTAAATCTTGATTGCAGAAGTGCCTTAATTTCACACTGTAATGCATGCAAATAAATAAGTGGTGGTCTGGCAAAAGGAGGTAAGTGGATGATACCTCATAGAACCACTGCATTGTAATTATTTTAAGACCTGCTGAATTAGAAAAATACTACTTTTTCAGAAAAGAAAAAAAACAAACCAAAACACCCCAAAACAAAAAAACACCAAACCAAAACCAAAAAACAGTATTGTATTTTTGTAGGCAATGCCTGGCATAGAAGTTACTTTTTGATTTAGGCTTTAAAGATGACTTTTTACATTCTTTCTCTATTTTGACTGTGTGATTCTTTTCAGTCTAGTGTATAATCTGAATGAATTAAATCAATAAAACTTAGATATTCTTTTACACAGAGGCTGGTAACGATATCCAAAAGGAATGAAGGCACTTGAATACACCATTACTGTGGGTATAATTGTTTATTAGGATGAAAAGAGCTTCAGTTTACTCTTACTGATGAACATGTAACAAATTACTTAAAGCAACTGAAATTTAAGCTCATAACTTTTTACATTAATTGACTTAAAAATTGAAAGTGCTTTAAGCAAAACGAAACTAAAATCCCACTTTCACAAGTCTTTACTGTTTGGGGTGTTTTATTTAGTACTACTAACAGCTTTGTTTTGGACTACAGGGTGTTTCTTTAAAATGTTTTGACCTTCTCATTAATCTTGCTTAGAAATTCACACATACCTCCTCAAAAGCAATTGTTACAGGCATATCTATAATCAGAGACCTTCATGAAAGTCTCGCTGTGCTTTTGCCATATAACTGCAACATGAAGTAAATGATGTTGAAAGTTCTATTCCACTTTTGGAGGTGGCTGATCAGAGCATAGGCAGATTTTCTTTAACTACTGGATTACAAAATGTCATCTATGTTGCACAGAAGTTGTCACCACTAAAATGACTGTAGAGTTATTCTGAGCACAGATGTAACTACAGCAATTTAACTAGCACTAAATGCGTGTTACGTGGTTCTAATTGTACAAGAATACAGTTCTAAGTTAAATAAAATGTGTTCTGCCACCTAAAGCCCGAAGCAGTTCATTTTTCTGACAATAAAGTGTAGGAAAAGAACTCAAAACTACATTTCTGATGTGATGATATAAAGAAGATGCATCTAATGGATATCTTCAGAAGTGCTGAGTGGCTGAGAGAATGCATTTTTTCTAAGCACATTATAATTTGAGTTATAATGGAAGTTGACAAGAAAAGCATTTTACTTACCCTTCGGAAGTATTTTTTGTCACAATGAGGGCATTATCCATCTAAGCAGAAATACACTGCCAGAAGACCTACGGATCAGGGAGAAAATTTGGGATCATACAAGAATATATTCAGAATTCACATCTGCTAGGTGTGGATGCTTTCCCAGCAAGTGTCATGCCAAACTTCTGACAGAATAAAACAGAATGTCAGACTGTCAATTCCAATGCATGCTTTTTTCCAAAAATCACTTAGATTATTTCCACCCAGTATAGCTAGTGCCTTAGTTGTCAGCAATGTGTATATTTATTGCAACTTGCTGTTCCAGAATAACATGATGCCAAGGATGTTAATATGTTTTGCCAGTACATCCACTTACATAGAGCAAGTCTGTGACCCTGTACAGAAGGAAAACTCATCAGGTTTTCCTAGGCCATATTTTCTTCTTTCTTTAATATAAATAATGAAATTTTAGCTCAAAATCCACATGGTGGTTAAACTTTGTAAGACTATGTCAGTGGAGGTACAATACATTTAAAGAAAAAATGATTGGTAGGGAATTCATTTCACAAAATCTTTAACTGGCTGTGCTTTTAATGAAATTTGAGATTATCAATGCTTTGACACCCTGCCAAACAGCAGTCACTCAGCACAGCATGAGACTAATTGTTTTGGCCACAACACCTCTTTTGAAATGTTATTTTCTTAATACATAATTGTAACTAATTGTTTAAAGTTCTGTTTGTATCGGCTTTGCTTTTAAGGAAGAAGCCTGCTTTTCCTTTCTGCATCCTCTGGACATGTGTACAGAAAGTACAATTCTTGTCTGCTAGAAAATACATCCAATACAATCTGTAGAACCATTGCAAGTTGTTTACTTTATAGCTAAGCTTAGAAAACTGGAGTTGTAGGGGGAGCCTTTTTTCCCCTCTAGCAAATAATACAAGTGACTTAAGTTTTCAGTATGGCTTTCAGTTTAGCCACAGAAATATTCATCTGTCTTTTCCATCTTAACTGATAGTTTTCAGGTTCTAGAAAGCTAGTCTCTAGCAATAGTCGAATAGGTGAGCGAACAAATTTGGTGTCTGTTTATAGAGCTATCTGTTGATGACAGCCTTTTCAACAAACTCGTAAAATTAGTGTCTATGCATGAAGCTGAGACTGTGCTAATGCAATTTTTTAAAGGTCAAGGAAGCATCTGACTAGATTCATTGTAAATAAGTATAGATCAACTGCAACACTCCTTTCCAGGGGAGAAAAACAACAAAAAAAACCAACCAACCAACAAAACAAAAAAAAACCCAAACAAACAAACAAAAAGGTTTGGGGTTTAACAAAAGGTAGAAGTACTAATGTGCTGTTAAGCTCCAGTTACTCCAATGCAAGTGGTTTCAGATACTACTGAGTTTTCTCTCACAGAAAATAGCAGCAACATCTGGTAGATCAAAAAGCTTCATTAGTGGCTGAGTACTAACCAGTACATCAAGTGCAATTTTTGTCACTATGTAGAAATAAACTTGCTTTCTGTCAGAGACATGAAGGCAGAAAAGCTAATTTAGAATGACTTAAAGTAGCCCCAGTTGTTCTGTTCTGTAAATTTTCTTCAGATAATTCCAGAACCTCTGACATGCATGACATTCTTCTAACCATACTACTTTAATTGATACATTTTATACATATAAAATCATAATTTCTATTTAAATAGAACTAGTAACCTAATCAGTTTTGAATATTGTCTTAGAGCAGAATACTGTCTTATAAAAGAAGTAAAGCTGTCCCTCGTTATTTTACATTAGCAAATTCCATTGTCAATCTCTAACACATAGCAATAAATATGCCAGGTTATGGTCTAGGAAAATGTTGTCTTAGCTGTAGGGGAACACTTGAGAATGAATACATTCTTAATCTGACAAACCAAAGAGCTAACGATTTTTTTTTTTTTTTTTTTAATGCATTTATGAGCATAGGTACTTATTTTTTATGTGCCAAATCTGAATTCTGGCTTTCAGTTCTCCAGCTGATTGCCTCGTATGAGCAAATACACAAAATTAACATGAAACTGAATTCTGAATTTGAATGAAGCTTAAAATTATCTGTGCTGCTATTACAAGTTTGTTGATTCTCTCTTTGTAATGCATCCATGTAGTGGGTCAGTGTCTACTGCTGTATAAAACAGCAAAATACTGTGTAGCAGTCTTTAGCTAACACATTCTGTCACCTTTGGTTTAGCAATTAATGGAAGGGCTGTGAATTTTCTGATATATTAAAAAGAAGAAAGGAATTAGTACTTCCCTTGCAGTAAGAAGGCAAAAAAAAATCATGTGATTTTATAATTCAGCCTTTTTTACTTATACACTTGACACTTGCACATAGGAGTTTATTTTTAATATTTTAAGTATTCAGTTGCAACACTGAACTGTGGTAGAAATTATGCAAGGAATCTTTGATCACCAATGGAAGTGGTGTCCTGTGATGCTCAATTTAACTGATGACATAGTTGACTCTCTGAAGGCTGGTCTAACCTAAACCAGATGAACAGCATGACACCTGTGCATGTGGGTTCTGTGCATCAGGCTCTCTGAATCAGCTGAACTGAACATTACACTCAGTAATTTTAATATATTTATTTTTTTCTTGAAAACTTTCATGCACACCAACCCCTATGTATTGTGCACTGTTACTATTGGCAGTGCTCTGTAATTAGGTTCCCTTCAAGCAGTTGCATGCAGTTAAATACCTGTGAATTAACTGGAAAACTGTTTCTTTTTCTGAATTTTCAGAACTCAGGAGATACTCCCAGTATTACTAGCACCTTAATTAGGAAGCTGTTCAGAAATGTGATTGGATTAACCCATAATATTGCAAGAGAGAGCTGTGTAAATACTTGTGCAGAACTTGTGCAGTAATGATGGACCATATGTACTGCAATATTGTCACACAGCTGAAGAAAAAAAAACACCTCAGTTTTCTATTCTTAACTGTGTATGTTGTGGTAAAACATTAAAACTTCAAGGTATAGTCATGCTTCAATTTCCTCTGGGGTTTATAATATTTAAAGGTACTTTATATGATAGTCTGGGAGTCTTGGAATGACATGTAATTCTAGAATATGAATTATTACTGCAAGGAGACTTCAGAAAACATACTTTAGTCTGCAAGGAAGCCCAAACTCCAGTTTTCCTACTGCAGATATGCTTCCTGTATCTGGGAGAAAAACTCCAAAGAAGCAGAATATGACTGTTTGTGTATTCATAGATAATGTCCTGGACTATGTATTAATAATAAATTGTAAGAGCAAGCTTTTTTTACAGTATTTATAATTGAAGGTAGCTGAATGACAATTCCTTAAAGCTTTTGTTCTGTTACCCTGCCTGAGGTCCAGGATTTGGATCTGCACAAACCCATGGCTCTCAAATAAAATGTTAGAGTTTAAAAACCAGATTTCTGCTTGATGCACAAAAAGCTGACATTAGCAAAACAAACGAAGCCTGAATTTGGTCCAGCTGTCTTGATTTCAGATAGTGTATTACAACTAAAATTAGTAGTACAGTAGTAAAATACTTCTTGATATGTGATTGTGTTTTTTCAGTTCTTTTTGCAAGACTGGTTAGCATTTCTAGATATTTCAGTATTTTCATATGTGTTGTTTAATTGTGCATGAGCAATTGTACAAATGATGTTAATACAAGATAATGCAATCATCTGCTAATCTAAGCCTTATCTATCTACTTACCTATTATACTAACAACATTTATTAATTGGTTATCCCTCTGAATTCTTTATGACAGCTGGTGTTATTGATGAGGATTACAGGGGAAATGTTGGTGTGGTACTCTTCAACTTTGGCAAGGAGGCTTTTGAAGGTAAGTGTTAAGCTTGGCAGAGCCTGTTTTCAGCCATCTGACTGGAAATGAGAAAGTAATTTTTCTTTAAAAGCCTCTGAAGAGTTACAGCTAGCTGAGAACAATTTTCTTTTTACAGTTAATAAAACCATAGAAACTTAATAATGTCCTGTGAAGGAAAGAAAAAAAGATTCTACAAAACACCCCAAAAAAACCCAAAACACACCATCACCACCACACCAAACCAAACCGACTTAGCTAAGCTTTAGATTCATGAGCTGTAGTGAAGCGCAACTTTCTATTAAGCTGCTTTCTTGCAGTATGGCTGCACAGCAGGAATGAGGGGGAATGCCTTGAGCTGGTACTGCTCCTGAAACTTCACCTTGAAAGGACTTAAAAACAAGTTTACCTTATCCTGTATTTTTCTGTCACTATTATTTTCTGCCTAACTATGTTTCAAATAAGTGTTTGCACTTTAGTACATTCTGATACTCTCAAAAGAGGATTGTCTAAACTTTTTATCACTGGTTTACTTTTTTTAAGCAATTAATAATATTCTAATTTCATTGCAGTCAAAAAAGGGGATAGGATTGCGCAGCTCATCTGTGAACGCATTTACTATCCTGAGCTGGAAGAAGTTCAAGTAAGCTGGCAAAGGAAAATATTTCTGCTATTTTCAGTAATTAAGTTGTAGATTGTTCGATGGGAGCTGAGATCTATGGCCTAAATACTTTGCTTTGAAACTGCATAGTAGCATTGCTACTTGAGTAAGTCTTGTTGCTTTGCATACCTTTATATTGAATTTTTTTTTCCTGTAGTTTTCAGAGTCAACAGGTACTTGAGAAACACTCAGTATACCCTATAAACAGTTGTCTCGCAATGTAGGATTTGATTGAACTTGTACAAAAGGTATTCTGAAGTCTTTAACAACATGTTTTTGGTTTAGTTTCTCAATTATGCCTATTGTTATGAGTGAATAATGTTATCTGTTGTGTAGAAACTAAAAACAAGTTCAGACACTAAACCAACTTACCATAATTGATGTCTTTCAGGCTCTGGATGACACCGAACGTGGTGAAGGTGGCTTTGGTTCTACTGGAAAGAACTGAAAATTATTTGAATATGTATTCTATTTTTTTTAAAAAGTTGTTTCAAAAGTTTCATTTGAAACAGAAGTGGGATTTTGGTGTACATGTGAAAAAAAGTTTCATTCAGACTTCCTTGTATCTGTCCTGTCCATTTTTACAGGCAGTGAATTCATCTGCATTATGGGTAAATGTGCATGACTAACTTGATTGTTTAGTTGATGTATTATTCTTTCTTTTTAGATGTACAGTCTTTGGTAATAAAGACTCATTGCTTATGTTCTGATGTACTCTAATAAACTTAAAAATAAATGATTTGATTTTATTTTACCTAAATTAAAATGGGTGATTGTTCCTATGCTAGTTTGTGTTAGTCTTCTAAAAGCTATCTTCTGTGTAGCTCAGTATTTCATGCTGAGGGCTTATTTCTTACCAAATCAGTGATAATGCGTGTATCAATGTGACTTCCCACTCTGACCCCTTGTCGTGGTTTAGGCCGTAAATCAGCCACGCGGTTTGCTACATGGAGAATCGGAAGAATGCAACTCCCACAGGTTGAGATAAGAACAGTTTAGTAACTAAGGTATAACACAAACCGCTACTGCTACCACTAATAATAATAGCAAGAGAAATACAAAGGAAGAGAATAATTAATACAACAGCTCACCACGTGTACCCAGCCCGACCAAGTCATGCACCCCCACCACCCTTCCGGGTCTCTGCTCTCCGTTTCTCCATCCTGGGCATGACGTGCTGTGGTATGGAATACC
>JAOEHY010035844.1:8473-29858 GCA_025447955.1 Psilopsiagon aurifrons
TTCTCTTGCTATTATTATTACTAGTAGTAGCAGTAGTGGTTTGTGTTATACCTTAGTTACTAAACTGTTCTTATCTCTGTGGGAGTTGCATTCTTTCGATTCTCCATGTAGCAAACTGCGTGGCTGATTTACGGCCTAAACCACAACATCTGCCCAACTTGTAGCTGTGCCTGGGATTGCTCCAACAGTTCTAGATCCCTAAAAATTGAATTATGAAGTTGTAGTCTTCAAATAATTATTTTCTTAAAACAAAAGATAAAGCCCAGAAAACCCAAAACCAATAAAAGACAACAAACAAAACCAAACTGTCAAGAACTTTTTCGTGAAAATGCTGTGCTTCTACTTTGTGTTAGGATGCCTGTATATGTAGAGATATGGACAAACATCTTGAAACATTTACAAACCTCTAATCTATTGTCTAAATAACTCACGATTTGTACTTCTTCAAACGCAAAAGTTTTGACCTGCCTGTAGAGAGCATTCTGACAGTAACTGTAGTAGGTTAGTGTAATAAAATGATAGAAAAACCTGCTTATTTCTTCACTTACTGAAGAAGAATTTCATTTTCTTTTTGTTGAGTCGGTGAATATCAATGCATTAAGAAGCAAGAATCTTAGAAACCTCGCATGAGACTATGTTAGAGATACTAAGCCACTTGCAAAAATATCAACTTGGTTTGGACAAAGAATTTAAAATTTTGGCAGTCTGACACCAAGTACTAGCAAGGTCCAATTTTTCTGAACCACATAAGGATGATTTTCTTTTAGAGAAAGCCAGAAGAAAGTGTAACTTGTATGGGTTATCATTCTGTCAACCCCAAAAGTATACTTTTCCCAATGCATAATTCATTTTAATAATAAAGTAAAAAAAAAAAAAATGTTGTTCACTTAAGAGCCACGAGTGACCAACCTGTCCTTAATTTAGGGACATTCTCAACTGAAATTAAAAGATTTGAAATATGAAAGAATATTTCTCCTCCTGCTCAGCTAAATGCGAAAATCGTGTACAATGTTGCTGGATGACAGGGAAATGAGTTATGAATGTGTAAACAGTCTGTTTTAAAGATCATTGTGATAAGTTAAAGCTTTTCCAGATATTTTAGTAAGTTGGCTGGTTTGTAAATCCACTTACACTGGATAGATACTATTTCATAACTGAGGAAATACAGAACAACACTTCCTTTACATAGGAGGTGTCTGTTTAGCATTTACTCAGAATCCCATTAGAATCACTGAATCATAGAAGAGTTAGGGTTGGAAGGGACCTTATTATCATCTAGTTACAACCCCCCTGCCATGGGCACAGACACCTCACACTAAACCATGGCACCCAAAGCTCTACCCAACCTGGCCTTGAACACCTCCAGCAATGCAGCTTTCACAGCTTCCTTGGGTAACTCAGTCCAGTGCCTCACCACCCTTACAGTAAAGAACTTCTATCTCTTATTCAATCTAAACTTCCCCTGTTTAAGTTTGAACTTGTTATCCCTTATCCTATCACTACAGTCCCTAATGAAGAGTCCCTCCCCAGCATCCTTATAAGCCCCCTTCAGATACTGGAAGACTGCTAAGAGGTCTCAACACAGCCTTCTCTTCTCCAGTCTGAACAGCCCTGACTTTCTCAGCCTGTCTTCATATGGGAGGTGCTTCAGTCCCCTGATCATCCTCATGGCCCTCCTCTGGACTTGTTCCAACAGTTCCATGTCCTTTTGATGTTAAGGACACGAGAACTGCACACAATACTCCAAGTGAGGTCTTACAAGAGCAGAGTAGAGGGGCAGGGATCACCTCACTTGATATGCTGGTCGTGCTACATCTGGTGCAGCCCAGAATACCGTTGGCTTTCTGGGCTGTGAGCACACACTGCTGGCTCAGGTTAAATTTCTCATCAACCCCCAAGTCCTTCTCTGCAGGGCTGCTCTCTGCCCAACCTGTAGCTGTGCCTCAGATTGCTCAGACCCAGGTGTAGGACCTTGCACTTGGCATGGTTAAACTTCATCAGATTGGATCAGCCCACCTCACAAGCATGTCAAGTTCCCTCTGGATGGCTTTCCTTCCCTCCAGCGCATCAACCAAACTACACAGCTTGGTATCATTGGCAAACTTGCTGAGGGTGCTCTCAGTCACACTGCCCATGTGCCATGACAAAGATGTTAAACAAGACCCGTCCCAACACCAATTCCTAAGGGACACCACTCATTACTGGTCTCCGGCTGGACATTCAGCCATTCAACACAACTCTTTGCATGTGTCTATCCAGCCAGTTCTTTATCCACCAAGTGGTCCACCTATCAAATTGATGTATTTCCAATTTAAATACAAGGATGTTATGTGAGACAGTGCCAAACGCTTTGTTCAGGTCCAGGTAGATGACATCAACTGCTCTACCCCTGTCCATCAGTTCTGTAGCCCCATCAGTGAAGGCCACCAGATTGGTCAGGCAGGATTTCCCCTTAGTGAAGCCATGCTGGCTGTCACCAAGCACCTTGCTGTTTTTCATGTACCTTAGCATGCCTTCCAGGAGAATCCGCTTCAAGATTTTGGCAAGCACAGAGTTGTGGTCTGTAGTTCCCTGGGTCATCCATTTTCCCCTTCTTGAAAACAGGGGTTATATTTCCCTTTTTCCAGCTGTTGGGAACTTCACCTGACTGATTTTTCAAATATGATGGACAGTGTCTTAACAACTTCATTTGCAGCTCCTTCAGGATGTGCAGATGGATTTCATCAGGTCCCATGGACATGTGTATGTTCAGGTTCTTAAGATGGTCTCTAATCATATCCTCTCCTTCAGTCAGCCAAAGGTCTTCATCCTCACAGTTCCTGTATCTGACTTCCAAGACTTGGGTTGTGTGGTCGGAGCATTGGCCAGTGAAGAATGAGGCAAAGAAGACTTTAAGAACTTCAGCCTTCTCCGAATCCAGGGTAGCCAGTTTTCCCAATAGCTTCTGGAGTGGGCCTACATTGTCCCTAGTCTGTCTTTTATTTGCAATATACCTACAGGATCCCTTCCTGTTATCTTTCACATCCCTAGCCAAGTTTTATTCTGACTGGGCTTTAGCTTTTCTAACCTGGTCCCTAGCTTCTCAGACAACATCCCTGTATTCTTCCCAGGCTACCTGTCCCTCCAACAAATATCAGGGTCATTGAAGTTCCCCATGAGGACAAGGGCTTGGAGCACAAGGGTGCTCCTGTCTGTCTATAGAGTGCTCCATCCAGAGTCTCCTTAATCAGGCGGTCTGTAACAGGTCCCCACAATAATGTCTCCCATCACTACTCTTCATTTAACCCTGACCCACAAACCCTCTGTTGACTGCTCAGCTGTCCCCAGACAGAGTTCCATAGTCTCCAGCATATCCCTAACATAAATAGCAACTCCCCTTCCTCATCTGCTGGACCTGTTTTTTTCTAAAGAGCCTGTTACCTTCCATTCCAACACTCCAGTCAAAGGAGCCATCCCACCATGTTTCTGTGATACCAACTATATCATATCCCCATAGATATGCACACGTCTCTTACTCCTCTTGGTTGCTCCCCATACTACAAGCATTTGTATAGAGGCATCGGAGCAAAGCTCCAAATGAAGCCAGCTCATTGGCTGGAGCGTCTGAAATATCTTTACATTGCTCCAAGCATTTATTATAGGCACTGGCTACTGACTGTGAGTTTTGAGATGGACTGATTCCCGCTCCCCCAACACATGTATTTGAAAGCTTTCTTGACCAGCCTCACCAGCCTCCAACCAAACAGCTCTTCATCATCAGACCAGCTCCACCAACCCCCAGTAGACCTGGTCTCCCAAATTGAGCCCCATGTTCTAAATACCCAATCCCCTGACTATGGCATCACTGTTTTAAATATTTATTAACCTGGCCAATCCTCCTAGACTTTTTAAGGTCCTCCCCTTTATCCTGAAGAACTAATGAAAAGACTATCTGAGCTTCAGAGCGCCTAACGACCTCACCCAGATCTCTGTAGTTCTTAATGCTCTCTGGGTTACTGCTATCTGTATCACTAGCAGCCACATGGATGACTAGAAGTGGGTAAGTCAGAGGGACTTAGTAGACTAGTCAGCCTCTCTACAGCATAGAATCATAGAATAGTTAGGGTTGGAAAGGACCTAAAGATCATCTGGTTCCAACCCCCCTGCCATGGGCAGGGACACCTCACACTAAACCATACCACCCAAGGGTCTGTCCAACCTGGCCTAGAGCACTTCCAGCAATGGAGCATTCACAACTCCCCTGGGAAACCCATTCCACTGCCTCACCACCCTTGCAGTAAAGAACTTCTACCTCATATCGTGTTCTGGGTTTGGCAGTAGCAGTCATTTTTCTCCTTCTTGGTAGTTGATGCAGAGCCGTGTTTTTGACTTTCGGCTTGGAAACAGTGTTGATAACACCAATGTTTTGGTTACTGCTTAGAACGTTTTGGTGTGGCCAAGGACTTTCTGAGTCTCATGCTCTGCCAGGGAGGAGGGGAAGCCGGGAGGGAGCAGAGACATGGCATCTGATCCAAACTGACCAAAGAGGTATTCCATAACACAGCACATTATGCCCAGAAGGTAAAAACTGGGGGCAGGAACCCAGAAGAGGGTAGTTCACAACTCGGTCGCCGGGTGGTGAGCATTTGTATCCTCTTCCCTTGCATTTTCCCTGGTCGTTATTGTTATTGGTGGTAGCAATAGTGATTTGTGTTATACCTTAGTTATTGGACTGTTCTTATCTCAACCTGTGGGAGCTACATCCTTTCGATTCATCCCCCCATTCCCCCCCCCCTCCCCTTTGGAGTGGGAGGGAAGAAGGAGGGGGAAGTGAGTGAACAAACCGCATGGCTGATTTACTGCTTAAGCCACGACATATCCAATCTAAACTTCCCTTGTTTAAGTTTGAACATGTTACCCCTTGTCCTATCACTACAGACCCTAACGAAGAGTCCCTCCCCAGCATCCATATAGCCCTGCTTCAGATACTGGAAGGCTGCTATGAGGTCTCAACACAGCCTTCTCTTCTCCAGGCTGAACAGACCCAACGTTCTCATCCTATCTTCATACGGGAGGTGCTCCAGTCCCCTGATCATCCTCATGGCCCTCTCCTCGACTTGTTCCAACAGTTTCATGTCCTTTTTTTGCTGAGGACACTAGAACTCTACACAGTACTCCAAGTGAGGCTTCACGAGAGCAGAGTAGAAGGGCAGGATCACCTCCCTCGACCCGCTGGTCATGCTCCTTTTGATGCAGTGTACACTGCTGGCTCAGGTTAAGTTTCCCATCTGCCAGGACCCCCAAGTCCTTCTGTGCAGGGCTGCTCTGAATCTCTTTTCTGCCCAACCTGTAGCTGTGCCTCTGATTCCTCAGACCCAGGTGTAGGACCTTGCACTTGGCATGGTTAAACTTCATCAGCCCACCTCACAAGCATGTCAAGGTCCCTCTGGATGGCATTCTTTCCTTCCAATGTATCAACCAAACCACTCAGCTTGGTGTCATTGGCAAACTTGCTGAGGGCGCACTCAATCCCACTGTCCCTGTCACCTACCCGACAAAGAAGTTGAACAAGATGGGTCCCCACACCTCTCCGTGAGGGACACCTCTTGTTACTGGTCTCCAGCTGGATCCCTGATCCAAGCCCCTGGTAGGCAACACATCTCTGCTGAGACCGGATCAGGCCGAGAGCTGGGTGCCTCTGTGCCTTTCAATGTAGAGTCCCCTACTACTACAATCCGCTGCTTTTTCGTGGCAGCACCGGTAGTGATCTTCTTTACTAGTGCATCAGCCAGTTATTCATGTTGCAAGTGTGTTTCCTCTTTATCCTTATGAAGAACTGCAAAACAGTTCTGGGTGAGGATATCAGATTTAGGGGAAGCCCCTTGCTTTTTATTGTCCTCTTCCTCATTTTTTTTCTTTTTTTATTTTGTTTGTTTGTTTTTCTTTTTTTTTTTTCTTTTTTTTTTTTTGTTACTATTTTCAAGCTTTCTGGTTTAGCAGCCTTCTTCTTTCCTCCATGAGCTGCAATGGACTCCTGAGGCCCCTGCACAGTTTGGGCCTGGAGCAAGTAGTGCTGCTTCCTCTCAGCTTCCCTGACATCTTTCAGCCTCTTGACAGCATCCCACAGCTCAGTCTCTGCTGCAGGAGAACCTCCACAAGGGAGCACTGAGTGTAATCCTGCCCATTGTGCACCCTCACCTCAGGAGGCCAGTGCAGGCATTCTCTACACTCCAAGCTCTGCGCTGCAGCCTCCCCTCGCATTAGCTCTGTCTGGGTGCCTACACTGACCACTGCTGGGGCAGCCAGAACAGAACTTCCAGCCCGGGCCCTGGCCATGTGCTCAGCACCCCCAGCGAACTTCTGCATCTCAATCCTGTTCACTCGTGCTCCCTAGGGCAGGTTTTTACCCAGTCAGGGATGGTACTGTCTGTCTTGGCACTGCCCCTTGTGAGTCACTGCCCCCTTCAGTTGAGCTGCCGGCTCCTGGGCAAGTCCTGTCGAGGACTTGAGGCTCCCTCGGTGGCTCTCGCTGCTCTGAGTTGAGGCTCCTGGACGCTGAGCTTCTCCCTGATCAGGTGTTGAAGGTGTCCTCTCTTGAGCTACTCACCTCAGCAATTCTTGAATGAGACTTATGTTTACCTTTATGTTGTATTAAAGATTACTGAGGTGCAGGAAGTTAAACGTGGCAGCAAGTCTTTACAGAGTAGGGAATTAAATATTAAATTCATGCAAGTAATAATAATATATTATGAAGGCAGATTTTAATTTTATCTTTCATTACGCAGCAGCAATTAGCATACTTAATTTCCAGTGACAAAACTATTAGATGGAGAACAACTGAAAATTTATCATATCCCCATGGAGAACCTTTCAGGATATGACAAGACTCTAATAAATAAATTTGCCAAGTCAAATGTCCATCTATCTTTACATTCTTACCCAGTATATAATAGTAAATTGTTATTTACATTTAGAATTTTTTTGCAATATCAACAAATAATAAGCAATTTCACATATTGATTTTAAAACTGTAAACCAAAGACATATAAAGATGAATAAATCAAGATTAATTAGTCTGTCTTCTAGTGCAATGTAGAAAATATGGATTTAATCAATAATGAAGTGAAAGAGAGGCATACAGCATTAGCTACTAAATATATTTGTGTTGTTATGATACAGTATATACATTATTATATACTTATAAAAAGGTCAAATTAATTGAAGATAGATTCAGCAATCCTGATTTACTGGATTTCATAACTAGGTTAACAATGTGCTTATATATGTAGGTTCATATCCTCTAACATTAGATATGCAATTAAAACCTATTTTTGGACATGTTCTGAACAAGGATGCATGACAGCTTTGATCTAAGGTGCTGATCTAAAATGTTCTAAGAGTGCTGATATAATATATTCTAAGATTGCTGACCTGAGAAGTTTTCATATTCAGGATCTTGTTCTTTGTTGGTGGAGAAAGAATTCCCATCAAATCTAGCAAAAACCTTAGAGAGGTTCAAGAGGGCCTTTGTTTACACTACTCTATAACTTGCAAGTAGTAAAGATGCTTTCTTCATTTGCTACTAGATGCTTTTATTTTCCGCATTTGTTCCAGAAATACAATGTCATATTCCTACTGAAGAGAGGATATACTTCTCAAAACTGAAAATAAAGAGAGGAATTGTGCACCTACTTACTGGAGAAGATGACTGTGAATGTGAGCACAGACAGGGAGAACATAGCAAAACTTGAATTAATGTGATAATCTGTAATTTCAAACAACAATGCTGAGGAGCTGAACTAAAGTTGAACTATAACACAGGCTCTTATTCAGAAGGATATTCACATTATTATAAAGCAAATAGAAAAACAAACAGGTGTAATTGTGAAACCAGCATCATTATCATTGTACAGTTACCTGTAGCAACTGCTTTATTAAAATAAGGCCTATGTTGAAATCATACTCCTGCTAAAGTACTGTTTTCTTTTTAATACTGTTTTTTGTTTAGATATTTCAATTTCACAGGTAAGGATGGTAAATTGATGATGACACTGATACTGTGTTGTTGAGCTCTATCATTCAGCTTTGCAGCTTCTGTGATGTCTTGACAAATGAAATTATGAGACTGCCTCTTTTGGACTTAAAAGCAAAACAACATTCAGCATATTTGATTTTTATTTTAGCTTCTGAATTAGTATAACTGTATACAATGCAAACTACATTGTGATGACTTATATGAACTCTAAAATTTAGAACAACTACCACAGTTCATAAAATCATAAGAAAAAAAGGAATTCACCCTGCAAGGATCCTCAGATAAAACTAAATATATTTATTACTGAAAGATAGCATTAATAGTCTTTATAAAAATTCTAAAGTGTCAAGTAGAGGACCACCTGGTCCTCTCATTGTCAAGCTATTTTGAAGTCTCCAAGTATACTTAGTACTTCGTGTTGGAAGTCTCAAAAGTCACCATCTAGTGTAACTTTTCCCCAAGGAGTAGTTCTCTTAGTTTTTTTCAAAATTTTCCTACAATGTGCAAGAATCTCTGAGATATGAACACTCATTCACACTGTAGAGAATCACTTTAAAAAAAAAAAAAGACAAGAAAGGTTGTTCATGATTTCCTTAAATTGTCTTATGTAGAAATGAGGGCAGATAATGGGCTGCAGATTGCAATGCAAATACATCTGAGAGTTGTATGTGTCCCCATGAAAGCCAGGAACATACCATATGCACTGTAGTTAACGACGAAGGCAGACCATTAATATCTTGTATCTGAAACAGTGTGGCCAGCAGGATTAGGGAAGTGATCACCTGCCTGTATTCAGAAATGCAAAGATCCCACCTCAAATATTGTGTTCAGTTTTGCCCCCTCATTGTAAAAATGACACTGAGGTGCTGGAGTGTGTCCAAAGAAGGACACAAGTCTTATGAGGAGTGTCTGAGGGAACTGGGGTTGTTTAGCCTGGAGAATAGGAAGCTGGGGGGAGACCTTATCACTCTTTACAACTACCTGCAAGAAGATTTGTAGCTGGTAGGAGCTAGTAGTGAGGTGGTTGTTGATCTCTTCTAAGTAACAAGCAATAGGACAAAAAGAAACGACCTCAAGTTGCCCTAGGGGAGGTTAAATTGGATGTGGATGTTGGACATTGAGGCAGTTGTTGAGCACTGGAACAGGCTGCCCAGAGAAGTGGTGGAGTTCCCATCCCTGGAGGTGTTTAAAAGATGTGTACATGTGGCACTTAGAGACATGGGTTTAGTGGTGGATTTGGCAGTATTAAGTTTATGGTTTGACTCAAACTTACAGGTCTTTTCCAACCTAAATGATTCCATAATACTATGACTCTATCTCATTGGAGAAGTGGTCTCAAGGATGTCTCAGATAAATTGATAAAAAATCATACTACTAATAGTCTGCTAATAGTTTGAAGAGCAGCATGAGAATTTCTAGATCTCTGAAATGTAGTGGGTGGCAGGGTTACAGGGTGCCAGAGGTCAACTAGTATTTTCCCAGTCTTGGTGGGGAAGAGGCGTTACAAACTCGATTTTGTACATTTGCATTATGAATTAATTATTAAGGAAGAGCCTACAGTTATGAAGGGAAGTTTCTGTTACAACTGGAATGACCCAGTATTTCAAGAATATTGCATTTCCAAAATTCTAGCTATTGTACCATATTTTGATGATATCCTGGTTATGGTTTACTTATTTATTTATTTATTTTATTTTAAGTAGCTTTGAGGTAATTTGAAAAATCAAGTATCACAGCAGAAAAATTCCAGCTGAAGGACCATACTCTGATAATATCCTGGCTATGATTTTTTTTATTTATTTTAAAATTTATTTCTTTCCAGTACAGCTTTCTGCCAGTAAAAATCCTTTTGCTTCCTTCTGACAAGATCCACACGAATGGATTTGACAACATGCAGGGACCTTCAAGAAAGTAAAAGTATTACTAAAGCAAGTTCCCATGATTATCAGTTGTAATTTATGGAAGTCAATTCTGATGACTGCGTTCCACAAATATTAACATTGATACTACTCTCACCCATTCATTGCAAGACTTAACATGAGAATGAATCATCCATAATTTTCTAGTCTTAAAACTTAATAATTGAAGAAAGATATGCATAAAAATACTGGTGCTTTCCATTATTACTGTAACCATTTTACTCTGAATTTATATTTTTATTTACTTTTGTCTTTTAAAAAATGTCTGAAAACAATCCAATCATTTATTCATATCCCAGTACATGTAGAGGTGGAAGGTTATGCTAACTGCTTATAATTAGATACTTGTTTAGAAATCAGTAAAATGCATTCTCAGTGACAACATACTGATTCAAACCTCATTTTTCCACGTTACACACCTCACAGCTCCACTGCTAGCTGAATGCTTTTTGTTAACATCCTTCAGGGGACTGGAGCACCTCCTGTATGAAGACAGGCTGCGAAAGCTGGGGCTGTTCAGCCTGGAGAAGAGAAGGCTGTGTGGAGACCTAATAGCAGCCTTCCAATATCTGAAGCAGGGCTATATGGATGCTGGTGATGGACTCTTCATTAGGGACTGTGATACGACAAGGGGTAATGTGTTCAAACTTAAACAGGGGAAGTTTAGATTGGATATAAGGAAGAAATTCTTTAGTGTAAAGGTGGTGAGGCAGTGGAATGGGTTTCCCAGGGAAGTTGTTAATGCTCCATCCCTCGCACTGTTCAAGGCCAGGCTGGACAAAGTCTTGAGTGGCATGGTTTAGTGGGAGCTGTTCTTGCCCATGGCAGGAGGTTTGGAACTAGATGGTCTAAAGGTCCTTTCCAACCCTAACTATTCTATGATTCTATGATTCTTTGACTCATTTTGTCAGGCTGATCTTACTAACTGAATTACTGCCAGAGTTTAACACCTGCATATGTTTTCAGCATGTTGTCATGTGATCATGATTTATCTTCTCATATCTGATGTCTGTTAGGGGGAAGTCACACCGTGACTACTGAGGAAAGTCACATCTTTGTTTCACTAGGTGAAGCACATCCAACATGGAAGTTTATGTCAACAGTTTTGGTAGGAATGGTGACTAAATAATACACATTTTCATGTTCCTTATCTCTCAGCATATCACTCCCTGTCTGATTACTGGACTTATATTGGACAAACCGGTTATATTATAGCATCTCAGAATATGTCCTTATCACCTCTACTTTGATATACTGTATTATATGGAACAGTCTTTACATTTTATTTTTTTATCACCTTTCTTGTGCTCCTTCATCTCACAAGAACTTGCATTCACCAGAAGCTATGAAACAAGACCAATGTGAGGCTCCTCAACAATTTTCAGCATCTCTAGGCCTTTCTCAGAAGGTGGAGACTGCTCAGATTAGCAACTTCACTTTGACTACCCAGGAAGCTAATTTCTAAGTATCGAACTTATTATTGTGCTCTCTATCCAGGAGAATTCTTAGATGTGGAGGATGGGATAATATTAAATCAAAGTAGACCTATCATAAAGTTGTGATTTTGTGGTTTTTTTTTTCATGTATTGCTTATTTTTAGTCCAGAAATAATTTACATAATGCAGTGTTCCTCTCTCGACTCATGCACTGACAACCAGGCAAATGCAGGAGACCCAGGTTTGCATGCTTTGTTATTCAAGTTGCCTGCAAAAAAGATTGTATTCACCTACTGGCTACAACAGTTCTGTATATTCGGCTTCAGAAATGCAAAATTAATGTAGTTAACCCAGCCTCCATTTTATCAATGGAAAGATGGAGAAGTGAGATTGCACAAGTGTGTGGCAATTACTTCTACATCACAACTGTGGAGTCACCTACTGATTTAATGGCAGCTGTAATTAACCTTAATGCAACAGCTTGTCCTATTGTCCTGGTTTAAGCCCAGTTGTAAATCAGCCACACAGTTAGTTAGCTCCCCCCCTCCTGGAGGCATGGGGAGGAGAATTGAAAGAATGTAACTCCCAGGGGTTGAGATAAGAACAGTTCAGTAACTAAGGTATAGCACAAACCACTGCTGCTACCATCAATAATAATAATGACAAAGAAAATAACAAAGGAAGAGAATGCAATCGCCCAACACTCGCCGACTGATACCTAGCCAGACCAAGCAGTGAACTAGCCTTTCCGGGTCCCTGCCCCCAATTTTTACATCCTGGGCATGACGTGTTCTGATAGAGAATACCTCTTTGGCTAGTTTGGGTCAGGTGTCCTGTCTCTGTTTCCTCCTGGCTTCGCCTCCTCCCTGGCAGAGCATGAGGCTCAGAAAGGCCTTGGTCAGACTAAACATTTGAGCAGTAACTAAAAACATCGGCGTTATCAGTGATGTTTCCAGGCCAGAAGGCAAAAACACAGTGATGCACCAGCTACTAAGAAGGAGAAAAAATGACTTCTACTGCTGAACCCAGGACACCTAGTGAAGAGGTTGTACAAATATTGATGTGAATTCTAAGCCATAACCCGTATACATTTTTTAAATTAAATATATATACTATATGCACACTGATACTGAAATCCATTTATTATAAGGTTATCTGCTAAAAGTCTATTACTGTAATTCTCTGAGCTCAGTTAATTTCAGTCATTTTAGCTCAAACTGCAAGTAATCTTAAGACAGAGGTCAACTACAGGTCAGAGAATTCTGAGTGAATGTAAAACATCATGTACCATTCACTTTACAGTTAACACATCTTCCTTTGAGTTGGAAGAGTTAAGTTAGCTGTGACTCTTTGGACAGAAATCACTAGTCTATTTAACAGCATGAGATGAACTGGAACCACTTATTCATGTTTTGTATTGCAACCTTGTTGTATTGGATTTATGCTTGTAGAGCTATGCACTTCAGATTAGTTCAGTTTCATGTACTCACTTCTGGTTTTGAGATGCATCTTGGTATGATTAATTTTAAGGATTCCCAGGAGGGGGAGGAGGAGGGGAAGAAGTGCGTTGGGGAGGGGAAGGTGTGGAGTTGGAGGGCAGAGGAAAATAAGAGCTTAATTCCTTCAGGCTATATAGGAACTGTACTATGTTTGGATTTGTTTTCTTTTTTCACTCCTCCTTTGCTTACCATATCCTTTGCATGCCTTCGAGTGTGAGCATGCAAACATTCTTTTAGCTTGGATCCTAACATGATACATGAATTATTTAAAAGTAAATACTTTCATTATAAAGAAAAGTGAAGAGACTGTCACCTACTCTGCTAGGAGCAATGGCGTAGGCTTTTGGGAATAATACCATAAATTATTTGTGCTGAAGCATGTAAAAATTGATACAAACCTTATATGCATGTGTATAATGGCTAAAGAAGAGGATTTAGACCAAATGTGAGCAAAGGGATTTGAAATGGTTTAGTCATTTAAGTAGCTGCTATATATACTGTTTCCTCTTCATTACACACTCATGAGGGCTGTTTTATTATCTTGATTTATTTTACAGATGTTTCTTGAGCTTCAACTAGGATTATCTTAAATCACCCACTACACTGTCATCAAGTTAGGCATAGCTTAATATATCAAGAGTTTAAATACACTGGACAAGCAGAGTAGAGGGGGCAGCAGAAAAAGAAAAAAAGAAATTAAAAGATGATTTACAAAGACCTCATAATCATGTCACAGTCTGCATCAGCTGACACACAGAAGGATTAGGCACTATCTTCTGGGTCATAGAGAAAAAAATGGAAGTGAAACTTAAATGAATTTAATTTAAAATTTGCCTACTAGATCCATGATGCTTTGTCTATCGGTCTTGTGCTTCATGTGGCTTGTGACTGAGTGCTACTTCCAGCTTCTATTGCTTTTACAGTCAGCACTAGGAGGAGTTTTCTCCCAAAGGGGATGCTCAGTTAACCAAGTTTCCAGCTTTAGAAGGCAATGAACTAGCAGGTGCTACAATAGCTATCATGGGGTGACACTGAGCACAAAGTATTCACTTCTTTCCTATGTACTAGAAAGTGCTGTTTTTTAACCATTGTCTCTTTTCACTTTAATTTTAGAAGATGATAGTGTCTATTTCATATTTCATACAGTGAACATGACATAGCCCTCCACTAGTCTATTACAGATGTTCTAGCCTTGAAGTGAATAGCAAATGCAAAATAATTTGGAATAATGAGTAAAGGGATATGAACTTTTTACTTCCAAGTTTGAGGTTTGAGATCAAACCAGCCCAATAGAAACTGATAGATAGTACTTTCTGACAGATAAAATTTTCTATCAGAGACAATGCGGTAACTCAGCCCCAGATGTGTCTCATCTTCCTTCCCTTTGCATTTCACTGCTGTGAACGAAGTGGGAGTGAAGAGAGACCAAAAATTGCTGAAATAGTGAGAATGGGCTAATAGGCAGTTAGTTTTAGTATTTAACACTGGTACTTAACAAAATAGGAAAATAGAGCACATTATTACAATTGAAACTTTTAATTTGCTTTAGATTTTTCATGCAAAAAAATTTGAGAGGTTCAAGAGTGCAATTTTAAACAATTTCAAATGATGAAATTTGCTCACGCAACCTAAAGGCCTGCAGTCTCCCAAAAGGTGTAATTTAACCTGTCATAGCTAGAACCACCTTTTTAACATGTTTGTCTCTTTCAAAAGTAGTCTGTTTTATTATATGATTTGGCATTTCCATAACTACATTATGTTTCAGAATAAAAGGTATTTTGAGGCTTAAGAAGTTGGAAGAGTAGGAGAGAGACCATTCTGTCCTTTTTCTTCTTTTTCTTTTCATTTCACATGGCTTCCTTGAGTTTTTATTTATCTCCAAAGACAAACCTCAAGTCTGAAAAATGTGGCAGTAGAAATACCATCAAGGGATGTCTTTGCAACATTTCTGAGTGATATAAAAATATCCTGGATAACAAAATCATCAAACTAAAGACTTTGATAAGCTTCCCTCAAAGCACAGTCACTGCAATAGAACAACCGTTTGATATCCTTGCCTTTATACTGGACTTCGCAGTCATTAATTATTTTTGTTAATATTTTCTTTTGTTCTAAATCAGACCTTCCTCAAAATTAGGTACTAGTCCTCTAACCAACTTCCCAGCTTTCAAAAGAGAGCCCTTTTGCAATTGCAAAGTAGACCACTGAAGTCCTTTGGCATTACCCCAATGGGTAGCCAACAAGAGGTTGGATGTCTTGGACACGTCTTTTGCAGCAGCATACCCTGTTTCTATAAATTGTCTAGATGCTAAATTAATGCATTATAAATTGCATCACCTATTCAAATATTATTTGGTTCCAAACGTTCACTTATGAACTGTAAAATACTTCTATATTTATTCTCTTCTATGTGAAAACTAATACTCTGAATTTTATAAAATGCCACTCCATCAATGTCATCATATACAATGTTGAATTCTAAGTTTATAAAGAAATAAGTTAGAGGTAGTAAATAATATCTATTGGCATGTACGGCTTATTGACCATTTAAGGATTCAGAACACTTAATTTGGGAACTTTCATAAATTGCTAACTTAACCATCTACTATGCATCATCTGCGCTAGAAAAAGTGGTTATGCAAGATGTCTTAGTCTACAGCAAGCACAAGGTGAATCAAATTTATTTAAATCTCAATGACAGAGGCCCATTTTACCTCAAATTTGTATTACTGAGGCACAATTTACCACTAATTTATATGTCCTAAGAGTATGAAGGTTTTCCTGCTATTTTGCCTCAGATGACAGTAACTTGAAGAGCTGCAAAAACTTCTGTCCAAGCCCTAAGTCAAGCTAATATCTGTGGGGTGGAACCAGAGGAACCAGCTCAATTTCCAGGGAGGTTCAGGGGTCCTTGAAATGGAATCAATATAGAGGAGAAGTTGAATAATTATGTCAATGAAAACAATTCCAGATAGTGAGACACTTTATTTACAATATCATACAACAACTGTAGAAATGAATGAATTTATATAACTGAAATTTCCTTTTAAAATCATGATAGAACCATAAAAAAGCAAAATAAACTGTTCCCTGAATTTAGTATCCTTTTTTTAAAAAAAAAATATTTTTAGAGAAATGTTTCCCACTTTGCATTTTCCTAATATTCATATGTATGCATATACATTATTATATGCATATATGAATATATATATAAAGTATTTAACTTTGGAAACTAAATATTAGAGTTTGTTGTTACTATAACACAAACAAATTAATGCTTCATAAAATAAGATATATCTGCTCAATACAACTGTGCAGTTTGCTGCTAAGTCAGACTTACAATGTGATTTGTACTAGATTCCAATATAGGCATAAAAGTCTGGGAACAACTTCTGCAATAAAAAATAAAATTTGAAATAGAAATCTGAAAGCTATATGAGGTAGATCTTAACAGATCTCCTTAAACTACACTTGCAGCTAGTGCCAAGTAATAAGATGATTCTTGGCACTAGGTGAATCTTCTTACCTATTTTAGATGTCTATCTTAAAATAGCATGAATCATCCTCTTGAAGTGTCTGTTTCTCCTTTTCAGATTTTCAATTAGCTAGCTCAGTAGTAGATGTCTAACCTGAGACTGATACACGTGTGTTCTTTTATATTGGGGTTGGAGCAGATGACCTTTGAAGGTCCTTTCCAACCCAAAGTGTTTAATGTTTTTTTTTTTATTATGTTTCAGCATCACTAAGCATTCCTCTCCTTTGCAGAAGTCCTCAAGTGGGATCCAGCTCTAGGTTAGCTCACCTGAACATACACATATGTAGATAAAGTCAGGTCAGCACAGTCAAGGGGAAATTGAGTTTACCCTGAAAGATCAGTTCAGGTCAGGCAATGCTCCAGTCAGCTGTTTGAATATAGCCTGTTTGCACCTTTTGAGTTGACAATTGATATTTCTGTCAGCTAAATAAAGAGGACACGTCTTCTGTGCAACTTGTATTATATCTGCTAGTCTCAGTCAGGAATTTAGGACATCATAAGGCATCCTAATTGATATTACATACCTAAGTTTAAGCAAATTAATTTAGATCCTCTGGGGCTTATTAGCTGACTCACTGCTTGTGTTTCATTGACTGGATTGTTTAGAGATGATCAGTGGAGGCAAATAAGACTTAAATATGGATGTCTGCACCTAGATACCTCAATTTAAGTGTCCAGCGCATGGATCAAAAGTGTGCCTAAAATGTGTTGAGGTGTTGAGCATAGCCCAAAATGAGATAGGGTATCCACAAAATCCATATGGGTTGACATCTATATCTTATGACCCATGAGGTCCTGAGTACTTTTAACTGAAACGAATTACACCTGAAAGTCTTAAACTGAAATTCAACTCTCATGTATTTTTTTGCAAGATGCAAAAAGAATACGGGGAACTTTAATATAAAGCTACAGATTTGTCCTGTCTGGCACAATAAAGAGTCATAATTAAGATTAAATGCCTTTCATGAAGCTAAACGAGGTTATTCTCTTTGATTTGGAAATTTGCTTCCTCCATTCTGTTAATTTATAGCGACATCCTAGTAAGTAGTATTTTTGTGATGCATTTTTTAAATTAAGGATTTTCCTGGGAAAATACTTTAAATCCCCCAGTGCAAATTAAACTCTTGATCCTCCTTGTATGTGATGAAATACTGTTTTCTAAGAAGTTCAGAAACAAAAGTGACTTTAAAGTAGCAGGTGCAGAATTCTAGAAGCAGACAGCTCTCCAGCAGCTGTAAGTATGATAATTGTTCAATTTGCCCAAAGATACTTTGTTAGTGTAATCTATTTATATGTTCCCTCTTCCTAATATTTACACTTATAAGAGCTTCAGAGATGTATATAGCTATTCTCTGTAGAAATCAGGCTAATTAATATACTTTTTTGAAAATATGCAAAAAACACATTGAAAAATGCTTCACTAATCATTCTATCCTTATTTACGTATGAATAATATACAATGGGCCCATTTCTGCCTGCTTTGAAATCTATGAATATTTTTCTATTAAATTCAATAGAAACAGCATCAGGTCCAATACTTCAGAGCTAAGATAATATTCCATAGTGTTTCGCAAAAAGAAAAGGGGAAAACAAAACAAAACACAACAAACCTTAATCTTCTTTCTTACCCTAATATTCCCTTTTTCCATGTTAGCAGTATTGGGTTTGATTTGCTTTTTACATAAAGACTTAAAACTATTTTTCAGCTTATGAAAACTTGATGGCAAATGAACAACAGATATTTTTATAATTCTATTTCATTGAATTAATCTGATCACATTCTTGAAGCTAAAAGAAATGTGGAACTCGTTTTCTTGCTGAACACGGTAGACTCAACACCTCATCATTTTCTGGGCACAAAGACACCTAAGGAAGCACATCTGTCAAGTCCCTCTGATTTCAAAAGTAGCATACAGTAGGCTACTTAATACTCCATGATGTGGCACCCTGAAGACATCTATTTCAACATATTTTGTCTCCCTGATTTTTTTCATCCCTATTTTCCCTAGGGAGTAGGTATATATTTTCCAGCTGCAGGAGTTGGCTTCTACAGCTTCCTCATCTCTCATGCTTGTTTCCTGATAATTCTTGTGAGAGGTAATAAAGGGTTAAAAAAATTTTGCTTTCTCTAAGCATATGTGGCTTGCATATGATAAAAGCTTATCAAGCATGAACATCCTGTAATGTAACACCAGTAGGAGGAACTGAAAGAACTAACAACTGCAGAACTGGTTAAGAACTAGCTTGACACACAGAATGAAAAGTTTACCTTAGAGGAAGACTCTTACTTCATCCTCAAAGACCTCCTAGACGACCACCAGGAGGCAGAGCGCATGCGTCGAAAGGAGGAGACCAGGGTGGAGTCATGGAAATCTTTCTGAGAAGCAATTATAATAGTTCCTCCCTTTATGAAATAACTATGAAATATACATTAAGCTGATGCAATAGAGAACGGACAAAAAGCTGGCTCATGGGTGTAATGCTCTGCCTCTGGCTACGGTCATGTGCCCAGCACTGTTTTCTCTGCTCTGCTGACTTTGTCCCTCATAAGATTTTGCAATTTTTTTGAAGAAGTGAGCTCATTTCTCACAACCTATAGCATTTTTTATTTTTTTCTTTTCATTATCACAGCCTTGTTTCTGAGTTTATGCTAAGTGCAATTGGAATGTTTTTTCAACTATTTCAAAGGAAAATTGATCATATATTTCTCAGATGTCCTAATAGCTTGCATGATCTCATATCTTAAAAGCCATTTTTCTAAAATTTATTAGCAGGACTGAATAATGGAGGAACTGATGAAGAAGACTGGATTCATACTGCTACCAAGCAATCGTACATTAATCCTTGCCAACATCTTATCTTTCAAAGAAACAGGCCCTGAACACACAGCTTACCGTTACAACATCAAAAACTCTAACAATATATGTATGTATTTAGTATTGGAAAAGAACAGAATTTTGTGCTTATTTCAAGGTTGGTTCTTGGCTGTGGTTTTTTTTTTTTTTTTTTTTTTTTTCTTTTAAATAAGCATACAAATACTGAAGTCTATTAAAATTTATAGAGAATATCAAGATGAGAAAATGTTCACCTCTTAAGCTGTGTTATTATTTAGCAGAAGTCAGTTTATTGGCTATTCACATAAGTAAACCTACTCCATATCTGCTGGAGTGTTGAGATATGCCAAGTAAAATGTTCTTAGTCCCAGGAGGAGCACAGCTTAAAAAGCCTGCCTGGTCTTTCTGATCTTTTTCACGCTCGTGCTCTCAGACAGCTTTACACAAATGTATATATGAACATACGCATATAAGGCAAACATATTTGTTCATTTACAAAGTAGTATGGATTTTTCCCTTATGAAGTCAAATATTTCATAGCATTCAGGTAAATAATGAGTATTTATGGATTTTCTACACTCATGCATTGAAAACATTATGGTATATTTTAATATAATATGAAAATATTATTAAAGTAATCTAGAATTACTGAAATATTTTTAGAAGTCATAAAAACTCTAAATTATTGTAATCAGTGTCTCTGTATTCTGATAAGAAACCAAGTTCCCAGTTTTGTATCAAGGATCAGAGTATACAAAACATTTTTTAAATATTTTTTTTATTGCTTACATAAACTCTTGACAATGACACTTTTTATTTCCTGTATTTGCCAACTTTAAATAATGTGAGTTATGGAATAGTCTGCTATGACTTCAAGGTGAATTTCATGATCAAAGCAATGATGAAAAAAGCAAAACCAAAGAAAACCAAAACCAAAATCCAAACAGTGGAAGATAACATGATGCCTTTATTTTCCCTAAGATATCATTACTGTTCTAGTCATTCAAATTAAATTGTGTAGCGGTTGCTTATGGTACAATTTGTGTAGGAAGTCCTGTCATTTTTCTCTTATATCAACTGTCTGTGGCAACTGACTGATATTTTGTTATACATACTTGCAACACTATTTAAGCTTGTATAATGTCTTACGCATTTTACAGAAATACTTATTACAGATTTTTCACATGCCGTGTTTCAATATATCTCTTTTTGCTTCATGTTAACAGTGCAAACCATCTAGCTCTTGAAGTACTAAATCTGATGAGGTTTGCTTTTTACAAAGTAATTGGAACACAGTTGGAATTCTCACCATTCCTTTTGCAAAGTTACAGGTGTGCTGTGCATCCTTAGGACATAATTTACAACAGTAAAAAATACATAATAAAAATATTAAAACCTATTGTGTATATTCATCTCCACTGCCTCGATTTCAGCTTTCACTGGATCACAGTCAGAAGGCAGTACTTTGCATCCTCTTTTTGCTGTAATAGCACTACAGATGCAAAATGATAATGAAATGCTGTGGTTTAAGCCCAGCCGGCAACCCAGAAGCACGCAGTCTCTCACTCGCTCCCCCTGTTCTTCCTCCCCCTGGGTTCAGGAGGGATGGGGAGGAGAATTGAAAGAATGTAACTCCCACAGGTTGAGGTAAGAACAATTCAGTGACTAAGGTATAACACAAAACCACTACTGCTACCACCAATAATAATAATGATAAGGGAAATAACAAAGGAAGAGAATACAAACACCACCCACTGACCAATATCCAGCCCGACCTGAACAGTGAACTAACCCTTCTGGGTTACTGCCCCCAGTTTAGTGGGCATGACATGTTGTGGTATGGAATACCCCTTTGGCAAGTTTGGGTCAGGTGTCCTGTCTCTGCTTCCTCCTGGCTTCCCCTCATCTCTGGCAGAGCTCGAGACTCAGAAAGTCCTTGGTCAGACTAAACGTTACTGAGCAACAAATAAAAACCTTGGTGTTATTGGCATTGTTCCCAGGCTGAGAGTCAAAACCACAGCACTGCACCAGCTACTGAGACTGAAAAAAATGACTGCTACTGCAGAACCCAGGACATGGGCCAATGATTCTCCTGAAGAGCTAGTCTCTCCTTTATAATGAGCCAGTGAGGAGTTAGGTGAGGGCTTT
>JAOEHY010035845.1:0-78668 GCA_025447955.1 Psilopsiagon aurifrons
AGCGGCCGCGCCGCTGTCCCCTCGGCAGCACCGCGGAGCTTCCCTCATCCCGCGCCTTCAGCTCCAGCCGCGCGGCCGCTCCCCTCGCTACCGCCTGGGCCCAGGGTCGCGCTCTCTTCCCCCCTCAGCTCTGTCCCCGCGGTGACAGCGCTCTCCGGGGCGGCTTTTGGGGGGGCGGCGTCGTCCCGGGGCACCGTGACCCGGCGGGGCGGGCGCCGGAGCGGTCCGGAGAGGCCGGGGCAGCAGAGCTGGAGGGATCCGCGGGTGCGGAGCGGGGAGGTGGGCGCTGGCTGAGCGCTGGGGTGTGGGGAAGCCGCCTCAAGCCCCCGGGGCGCGGAGGGAAGCTCGTCGCGCAGCTCAGGGCGATAGCTCCGCTGCTGCTCATTCATCCCCTGGCCCACCGGCGACCCGCTGTGCTCGGGGCGTTTGGCCTCACCCTGGCCAAAACCCGGCGGCTGCCTGGGGGAGTCGCCCTGCTGTGGCCCAGGGGATGATGCCTGATGACACAGGGCGAAATTCACTTTTGTAGCTGCTTGGTCGGCCACTGATGGGCTTTGGGCGCCTCTCCAGTAGAAACGTGTTGTGTTTCCCTGGCCGAGCCGATGGGTGCATCTTCTGCATCGTGTTCCTATGGACTGTTGGTGGCTTGTATAGATTTAGGCCCAAATCCGTGAAGACTCTGGATGTCTCATTCTTGTTGACCGAAGTTAAGCACCTGGATGTGTTTGTCTGGTTCTTAATTCTCTGGCCCATGTCATCTGCTGATTGCAGAAGATAATAAAGCAGTGACATTCCCATTTTGTTAGTTTTGACCCACAGATATTCAGCAAGTCATTTAGGTGACCTGAGGGAAGGGCTAACAAGTTTGTTTGGTGGTGGCTCTTGATCTACAAAGTGCTGTGAATTCAGGTTATCTACTTTGATCTGCACGTTCAACACTTCTTCAGGGTTCTCTTCTGTCCTTGTGTTCTCTGGCATGTGGTTGTCAGCAGGTGGGTATCCTGGTTTAGTTAATGGTATGGGTTGAGCACTCTGAGGTGGAGGAATGCTACTCATTTATGCCATGAAGCATATGTGTTCTGTTTGAGCAGTGGCTTTGGGGGCTGTTTTACTGTTAGGTCTTAATGCTCTTCTGAGGTTGTTTCACCCCAGTTCCTGCCAGATAGGTTGACTGGGGGTTCTCATGTTTTATACTATCTTACCTTATGATGGCATAGGCAAGCTCTTCTTAATGCATTAGTTTGCCTATCAAAATGGCCTTTGTTATGTCTGTCCTCTTTCTTTCAGTCCATTATTTCTGCAGCATGGGTGGACTTTTCTTTATTCCTTACTAGTCATATGTGACAGTTGTAGTGGGGGCTTCATCCCCTGTTTTCAGATGAGAGTTTGAAAACAGCAGGTTTGCAGTCAGTTGATGGGAGGTGAGCACTACTTACTCATTTGGGGTAAGCTTCTTGTCCTGCTTAACAGCTGAAATCAATGGTACTTGTAGTTTCTGTGGGAAAGGGTAGGAGGTGACTTAGTAACTTTTAAGTGGGTAGTAGTAATGAGGAAGGTGAGTATACTGGAAGCAAGCCTTTTAGCTGGAATGTCTGTACTGTTCCCACCATAGAACTTTTTCCTGTGCTTGTATTTAAATATCTTTTGAATGTCAGCAGTGTTTCTGACTCTTAAATTGCTATTCATCTTGTGAGTAGCTCTCCTTAGAATGTTTCTTGTAAACAGTGCACATTTTGAGATCTTATTTCTTAACAAGCCTTGGTTTTAAAACAAAAGCCTGTTACTGATGTATAGTAAGAGTAGGGCAGTATTTCTGGTGTAATGGTGGTGGGAAACATACTCCTACCTGCAGAGTAGAACTTTGACTTCTGGTACTTGTGGAGAAATGTGAGCTGAATGGACTTTGCTATTCCATGAGAGCAAAGGGCCAAGCCTTGAAGCTGTTGCAACACTGAGCTTTTTGTATTCCTATGTCAGGTTGCAGCTGTAGTCATGGGCAGGACCTTGCTGGTTTTGAGGCTGCACTGTGCAGGTGGATCCAGGAAACAGGAATACGCTGTTTTGTGGCAGGCACTTGTTCAGTCTGTCTCAAACTTCTCAAAAGAATTGTCTTCTCTCCTACAAGGCTCAGAATCAGCCTCAGTGTGGGTGTGGTGGATTTGAATGTGTGTTCACGTTTGAGTGGCCAAGGCAGCCATAGTGTAACTTGAATTGGTTACCAGTTAAAGACTGGTAACATCCATGAAAAGCACAAGTTGTCTCAGGAGCACGTTTCAGCTACAGTTTTCTGTGGGGTTTGGCAGTGACTTCTGTTCATTCCGTTTCATCTGTGCTGTACTTCCTCTTTCAGAAGAAGCACTCTGGATAGAATGGCTGGGCAGGTTCAGGCATCCTTTTGTGGGGAAACTGTCTCCCAGCACTTACAGGATAGTATAAAACGCAGAGTTCTTACCAAATCTACACTGTGCACAAGCTGCTGGAGGAGCCAGGTGGTGATGCTTAAGGCTGGGTTTACACTCTTAGGTTTCTAACTCTACATTCTTTCCTAGCCAAACTTTAGCAAGGCTTTTTTGTGCAGGGTGTGTTATCTTGTCACAATAATTGTGACCTTTATTTCCTCCGTGCCTTTTGGAAGCTTAGGGGACTGATGGCAGAGTGTTTGACTGCCACCTGAATGTCAAATGTGGTCTGAGGGCTGCCAGACAAACATCTTGGCAGATAGTTTGAGCATGGATTTGTGTGTAGCCCTCTGGAACTAAGGATGTGAAAGATACTTGTCTGTTTAGTCACCTGAATATTAAGTTATAGTCTTTTTTTCTAGTGCTGTGTGGTTTCTCTCTCCAAAACCTTTCTCAGTGCTCATATCAGGCTTTCCAAATCATCAGTTTTGGTGAAAGGGATGCTTGGGCATACATGACATGCCCTCCCCGAGAGGGACCTTATCATAGCACTGAGCAGTGCTGTGGTAGTTCTTGTCCCTGACTCCCTGTGTGAGAGAGGACATGAAGTACAGTGTACTGTAATGCTGTCTCATTCAAAACCTAGATATGGTGGAGCTGGGGACTTGGGAAAGTGAAGTTAGCATGGGAGCACAGCAGTGATTCTGAGCTGTCCTGTGGTGGTCATGGGTCACCCTCTCAGCAGTGTACTTCACCCTTGCTGCTAACCTTGGAGTGGTTTTCTCAGCACCTGGTTGAGCAGGTGCGGAGCAGTCTTCTTCTGTCAGCTGTGATCTGCACCCAGGGTTGCTGCTTCCAGCCACTGTAAAGAGCACAGGACTGATCTGTGAGCTGGCTGTCGCATGGGATGCTGCACTGATAATATTCACATTCCCAGTTATTTCAGTTTCCTTTTTTTTTTTTTTTATTTAGTTAGTTTTAAACTTTCAGCAGGAGATCACTGCAGAGACCCAAACAAGATTAATTTTATCCTTCCTACCATCTTCTCTGCCTTTTCATCTACAATACTGCATGATGACTCTACTGTATTATTATAGCACCCAATTCTACTGCTACATGTACACAGGCAACCGTCAATGTTCATGATTCATCTGAGAAAATCCACCAAAGAGAGCAGCTTAATAACAAGTGGCCTAAAACAGCAGGGACAGAACTCTTAGTAACCTCACAAGAAAATACATGGCACCCCTGAAACTTGTGTTGTAACAGTATTGAATCATTCTTTCCTAAAACATCTCCCAAAGTCTTTTGAAAACTGGCAATTTTAACTAAATTGTAAGATTACTTTTTTGAACTGGTATTTGGCTACAAATTGGAAAATAGGTCTGGTGTAGAGAGGCATAACCCACAAAATGGAAACTTGTCATCTTTAACTGAATTACTTTTCCTTTGAGGGATTAAACTATTTTAGTTAAAAAAATATTTTTAGTATGGGAATAAATGCACTGATATCAAAGTCACCCATTACAGTGAACTCTATGGAGATTTGAATGTCTTTCCAGTGTGTCCTAATTTATTTTAATTGAATGCTTCCAGTGAGTGTTAAAGGACTGGAAAAAATCAAGCAGTTACGTTAGCTATTTCCTGTCATTTTTAGGAAAGTTATTAACCTCTAAGTTAGGCACTGTGTCGGTTTTACATCACATGATGAACAGTATTATCTTACTCTGTAGGGACAGAAGGTTTGGAGGAGCAGTCGCTTTGGTCTTGAATGTCTACAGAGCTGAGGACATAGTTGTCTGTTCCACTGGCTTCAAGTACAGAAGTAGTGAAGAGTGACATAGTTGTACAGAGCTGAAAGGGTATGTAATGTTTCACAAGACTGATCTCATCCTTTACCTGTATGTGTTCCTGTGCCAGGCAGTCTTTGACTTCTGAAGGGAAGTGCACTTCAAAGTCTTACTTTGCCAAGAAACTGCTGACTTACTCCCTTTGTTAATTATTGCCTAAGCAGAGCATTTGGTGACTGAAACAAAACCGTATTACAGATGTGTGTGGCTGTCTAGTTTAGTGCAATTACTTATCCACCTGTACTGTCTGGGTTTTTATGCTTTTGTTCTCGTTATCGTAATTGAAGAACGTAGAATTGATTCTACAGAGAACGATGATGTAGATAAGGAAGAAGGAATGGTTATCAGAAATGCTGGGGAGAAAGAAGCAGCAAGATACCAGCAGGGTTGGAGCATTTGGCTTAAAATGCAAGAAATGACAAAATGGTGTGTTGCTAAGGTGGCTGGGAGAAAACATCAGCAAAATGGTCTAAGTCTGGTTCTAGCAGCAGTGTGGCAAGCAACTTTAATGGAGATGAGAGTTCAGAGTCCTAGGGTCTCTAGGTGAGAAGTGGTAAGCAATTTAAACAATGCCTGGGAAAACACTGAGATCATTAAAATAGTTTAACAGCTTCCTTGTTCCAGCGCATTGGAAAGGAGTCCTGACAAAATCCTTTGCGTAGAATCTGAGTCCACATTTGGCTCCTCCAGATGAGACCACAAGCACCCAACTGCCTTGTCTTAAGCTTTTACATGAGTGTGCCCATCGTATGGGTGCTCCAGCAGCCTCCCCAGAGCTTCAGCAGAGAAGAAGCTTTTGTCCTTTTCTCTGATCACTGAGTGTAGAGATTGGTACCTAATTTTGTTAGTTCTCATGCTCTAATGGCTTGTTTTGCTTTGTCTCATTTATGCTGTCAAGTGCCAGTCACAGTTGCCATAAGCCTTTTTTTGTTACCAACTTACATTTTTGATTGGTGATAATTGTCTTTTTATACTTAACGTTATGGTTTGTGCTAAAGCTGAATAGTGTATTGTGGGCTATTTGTTCAGCCAAACAAAGAAGTTCTTGTGTAAGCACAGCTCTAACAAATGATCTAAGCAACCCTCATGCAAAACCTGCTCTAAGTTGTTGTTTGGATTTTTTTTTTTCTCTTTTAAATAGTTTGGTTTTATGTTTATTAAACATTTATATTCTACTACTCCACATATTAAGCAAATTTATTTTTAGATATGGGCTCTGTATCTTTCAGCATTCATAAGAAGTGAAGTTCTTTTTAGTAAATAGAATTTAATTTCCTGTGGTGAGCTATCATGGATTTGGTATAGACTTGAGAATGTGGACTCAGTTAATGAATGATAACTCCCTTTTGGGTCAAACTCCCACTCCTATTAATCTCTATCAGAAGACATTAGTGCAGGACTAATGATTCAAATGGGCATCAAACAGAACAATAGATTGAGAGCCGAGCTTTCTGGATGTGCATCCTCCAGTTCCCTATGCTAAGATGCTTTCAAAGTAATCAGACTTTGATAAACCAAGGTGTTTTCTCTGAAACCAGTAAGAATTTGGTTTCTTAATTGCAGCCCATTTAGACTTGTCGTGTGATATGTATCAGATATCCTGGTCATCTTTATAACTAAGTGCAAGTCTTTAGAGCTTTTCTGCAGAATGGTTGAACTTTAAGACTTTCTTGACAACTGTTTGCCCTACACAAGTGTGCAAAGGGATTATGCATCTGCTTTGCTGTCAGTATTGACTTGTGCACTTGAGGTGGAGTTATGCAAAGCTAATCCCAGATTAATGCGTTTCTAAGCAGGCAGGTTAAAACTGGCTCTGTTAGTTCAGCTTGTGAGAGCTGTAACGCGTAACAGTGCACCTGAGATCCCTAGAGATTGATGATTTTTATGTTCCAGTAAGATGTTTAATGGATTTCTGTGGAATTCAGTTTATGGAGAGGAAGTGTTGTGCATAGCCCAGATTTTAGCGTCAAACAGGGAGAGCAGTTTGTATTATAGTAAATTAACTTTCTGTAAATGTAATTGAGATGAAAGGAGAGACCAAACCAGTTGAGACTTTAATTTTGAAGCCTGGATTTGCACAAGGAAAGAAGATGGATTCCAAAATGAGGAACATGTGGCTTCCACTTAAGTTCTTGGGTTTTTTTTTAACATTTGTTATGTTTAAACCGACAAAATGTGACTGAAGTTCCTTAAACCAGAACTTTTTTATTTTAAGGGTGGATGTGTGCAGAAGAGCTCTGATGACTTTTACTTCTTAAGCAACTTTCTGCGAACATCAGGCTTTCTAATTGTGGATGCCAAAGATAAATATTTCCCCTCTGCAATTTGAGTTTTGTGTGTGTCTGCAATGTACAGATGTGTGTATATGGCTTATATTCTATGTGTATAAATGCATATTTTTATATACATAAAAATAAGCCCACAGAAGTGCAGTCAGTCGAAACAGTCTGCCATTTACAGGTACTTCCTGTCCTAATGAAATCAGTAGATGGCTAAACATTTGATCCTGGTATCACCGTAGCAACTGGCTGGTTATCCTTCGCTCAGTACTGCTGTGACTCTGCTGACTTCCAGAGTGTCAAACTGCTGTAAAACTGACCTGAGGAGAGGAGGTTCACATTTCTCTAGCCTTTGAATAACAGTTCAGAGCAAACCTTGGGTTGCAAATGGCTACAGAGTGATGCTACAGCCTCCTACTGCAGTGGGTCAGCCCTCTATTGTCCTTGGCTGACCCATTCAGCCTTTCAGCATTTTTTTAGAAGGAAACTTTTGCAAGGCTGTTCTATTAATTTTCTTGGTGGTTTGGATATTTTTGGGGCCCAAGTTTCAATTACTAAAAATGGTAACATGCAAGAAATTAGTTTCTGCTAGCTTGTTTAAGTAGACAGATTTCTATTGCTGCACATTTCATTTCGGGAAGGTGTTGAAGGAAGGACTCCTATTGAGTTTAACAAATAATAATCACATTCTAGCTAGCAATTTTGTCTGTATTACAAGTAATACACAAGGCTTGTACCTGTTCAGAAGAACATCTGTCTAAAACTGACTTGCGTAACCCTGGCAGTGTTAAACAAATACAGTATCTGAAATATTTTAACATTTTATTAAAACAAAATTGACAGCATTATTGCAGTCTGAATCAGAGGGTTGATCTCACCACTCTACCAAGCCCGATCTGCTGCATGGTTCTTAAGCCTGACATAAAACAAGGGGGAGGTATTTTTTCTGTAAAACTTTAATTTCCTACCCTAGACAGTTTTATGTAACCTCTTGTTTTAATACTGCACTACTTTTCTTTCCAACAAAAGCAGCATGTCAAAAACTGTAAATCATGGTTGCTTACAGGGAGAAACGCAATGCAAGTAAGGTGCTTTAGCTCTGTGAGTCTCTTTTCCGAAATAAAATTCCAGAAACTGTTTTAGGATTCAGAAGAGAATTTTTGAAGCAAGGGGTCTGACTGGCTGCTTGCTTTGTGTTTGATTGCATAAGAATTGTCAGCTGTTCAGGTTTTGTTTGGTTTTTAAGGAGAAAAAAGACCTCTTGCAACATTGCAGTTTATGCTGGCTTTTAATTATTGCACTATTTACTCTCCTGGATAAGGAATACCACAGCTGTTCTTTGGGGCTGTTTCAGGTGGATCTAACCATAGGCTAAACTAGCAGACAGAATATATGCTTTTCAAAACAGCTTTCCATCAGAGAGCTCTTGTCCACTGAAGGGTTTAGCTTTTCTGCTTTAGAGATACAAGACTGTGCAAAACATGAGATGCAGTTTTGTATCTTAGTTACCATATTGAGGATCAATATTTTAGGCTGTGAGGTTTTTCAGGTCTGTTTGCATACTTCCTACCTGGAAGCTTAATGTCAGTATAGATGCTTTCTAGCATGAGAATCAAAACTTAAGTGCCTCTCCATTAGTATTGAACTGAGGTTTGTGCGAAGCTCTGCTGCTGCTGGAGCCCAAACAGTGAGCTGAGTAATAGAACAGGTTGTTTAACAAGCTTTTTGTTCAGCTGTTAAGATTGAGGGAGTTTTGTCATTTAAGTGAAAAATTTAGATTTCTGTAGGTGGAACTGTTTTAATCTCTGTCATTGTGGGAATTGAATCACTTTCTCTGGTGGTGTAATGTGGGATAACTGTGATTTGGCTTTGGAGAGCTGCTGGATGTATGCCTGTATCCTTTGACTATGAAGTAAATGGAGTCTTTATAACAAGAAATTGAGATACTGTGCTTTTTGGTTTTCTTCTGCTACAAGTTCCCCATACCTGACTGATCTATGAAATGGCAGAGAATGGAACAGATTGTGACCAGAGACGTGTAGGAATGATCAAAGAACAGCACAATGGAAACTTCACAGGTAGGTGGAAAATGACTTTATGTTCTCACCTTTATGCTGTGTATTTCCATTCAGTTTTCTCTTTACACTCTGTTCTCCTTCCAGAGTTCTTACTCTATAGTTCCTCTGCATGTAAGTCCTGTAAAGTTGACTTGGGTACCCACGGGGGCTGCAACAGAACTGAGCTAAAAAGCTGAACTATGTTGGCAAATACATGGTTGTGGAAGTCTGGCTGACCAGCCCCACCCTTTGGCACTGGAAAGTTAGTACTTGGTAATAAAAATCTGGTTTACCCTGGGAGAAATCCAGTTACTAGTCTCCCAGTTCTTAGCTTTTCTGTTGACATTTAGGTTCACTATAATTTACTAGTTTTCAATTACACATTACCAACAAAATATGAACTACTTCATCTCCAGCCTTGCCTCTGTTTTTCCTACTTGTACATCTGAAGTAGGCTTAAGTTAATGTTTAGGATTCGTGAAAAATAACCTGAGACCATTTAATGAAGAGCCTTGTGTCTCTGAGTTATCTGTGCTGTGTATTACAGCACAGAAATCATCATCATCTTCGTTTGTTTCCTTTCAGCTTTCAATGTGCCAGTTCCATATTTAATTAAGTTTTGTAACCAAGTGATTTCTCAAGTTGTCTGCAGTCTTGCACCACTGTCTTTTATGACCTTTACTAAAAACAAGGTCATAAAAAACAAGGTTGGAGCATTTTTATTAGACAAGTAGAGAACGGAAATTCATGAAGCAATAAACATAGCAAAATTTAGAGCGGAACTGTATGTGTGGAACAAACCAAAGCCTTTTACTTAAAGGCTTAAATCATTCTGTAACTCTGAGGGAATGTGGATATTATGCAGCATCTGCCATTGTAGGATTTCTGTTAGTTCAACTAAAGGATATAAAATTAAATGGACTATGACGGATGAGGTATGCAATTTCTATGTAAATATTAGCATCTGATAAGGCAGCATGTTTCAATTACTGGAGTAAGACTGAAATACTACATCATGCTGAGGATTCAGATGAGATTAATATCATAAATGCAGCAGCTTTTTGCAAATTTAAAATTTATGGATATTATTGCATTGCTTTGAATGTATGCAAAGCACAATACATGTTTTGACTTTGTGTAGCAGATGGTGTTTAAACAAGCTTGGTGTCTGGATGCAAGCGCTATTTTTGAGGTTTTTTTTTCCTATTGGAGTTATTTTTCTCTCAGAATTAATTTTCTTTAAAAGTTCAAAAATTATTATCCCACATTAGCCTGTTGACCTTTGAACAAGCCATTCTCATCCATAAAATAGCTGGGGGTTTTATTAATCTGGACTGTACTGTAAGCATAAAATGGCACATTTGTTAGAAGAGCCTTTCTTTTGTACCTCTTCTGGCAGTGTCCAGTGACTGGTGTTACAGCAGCGTTGAGGTCTGCATTTATAACCAAAGCTGCTTTTAACTGCAGTTGAAAGCAACCAAATGAACAGTGGCAGTCTGGTGAAGGACTGTAATGTAAAAGAAGGATTCACTTCCTCTCTGATGGGCTCCTTTTGGAGAAGCTGAACAGTGTGGCAAAGCTTGCTATGGCCTGAGGATCCTGACTGGGAGGGCAGATGCTGTTACCCAGTTGCGTGCTGACTTGAAGTGTATAAGGATCATGTGTAACTCAATCTAGTTTGATTGGAGGAGTCTGAGCATAGCTTTGTAAGGGAACCAAATTCAGAGGTTCGAAGTGAAATGTGGTCTCTGTACAGGGGATGGAGTTGCATTTGGCCTAACATATTAGCTTATTTTAACTGGTAGTGCAGTACCTTGTATGAAGGCTAGTAGATGGGCCAGGCTTTTTGCACCCTGGGCCCAATAGATTCTTGAGTGGTTGCCAGCTGCATGAAGGAAAAAGCCATCTGATTTCTGGTGCACTTGGAGCAAATGCTTTGTGATGAGTAGAAAAGATGATCGGGAGCTCATGTTAACTTCCGAACAAAGCAGGAAAAAAAAAAGTCAGTACAGTTTTGGGTGGGTGGGATCTGAACTGTCAGCCTGTGCTTTCACATTTCTGTTGCTTTCCATTTACAGATTCCTCTTTGAGTGAACGGAAGCGAAGGGACCGAGAAGAGAGGTTGAATATTGTACTATGGAGACAACCGCTTGTTACCTTGCAGTATTTTTCACTGGAAACTCTAATAAACTTGAAGGAATGGACCATAAAGTAAAGATAATTTCTTTAACTTTTACTAAGCGTTCTGGGGAAACCCATGCTCTGATTCAGTAGGTCATTCTGACATCTCGCTTTCCCTGATGATTCACAACTCTAAAATTCTTCTTTCAGAAAACATATTTATTTTTGTACCTTAAAGGTGGCTGCTATAACATCCCACACTTCTAGCTGTGTCCTCAGACCTTCTGCCTAAATTACAGAAGTGTAAATACAGTAAGGTGTCAGTAGAGGAAAATTGCAAGCTTACTTTCTGAAGAGTTGGATATTGCAATTTGAAGGAGTGGGTCAGTGGTTAGCGATCCTTTAAGGCAAGAGATACTGTACTTATGACTGCGGTGTTAAATACCGATCTATTAATGTATGTCCTAGTGTTGCTGAATGATCTTCAAATAGCTCAGCTAGGGCAGGGTTCAGGATTATGTAGAATTTGCAATGCTCTTTATGGTGCTGCAAAGAGGACTTTGCTTCTAAGCTATGTTGTCCCTTTCACAGCAAGAAATGATTTATTAAAGCACCTTCCATAAGCATTATTTATGCACTGGATAAAAAGCTTTTGTTTCAGTTAGGAAATGTGTGAGTAGCAGTCCTAATATCCCCTGCTAGCGCTGAAATGCATAGATGTTTGTTAACCCACAAGGATTGAGAGGGTTTAGAGTGTCAAAAGGCAAACAAAAGCCAAGAGTAGCAGCCATCCTAGTGCTTGTGTTGGTAACTGGAATCTCTTGTGTTTGGCACTGAGTTTACAGTCATTTTCCCAGTTGGAAGACAGGATCTTGTATCACTGTGGGTGATTCTAGCTCTTGGAGCACTCCTTTGCAGCTTGAGTTGAGATTGGTGGTAATGGGCTACGCTCATTGACCCTTCTGGCCTATGGTTGAGGTGCTGATGCGTAAGATCCTTGGAGAGAAACTTCTATTTTCCATTTTGATCTTCTGAAATTATTTGTATGAAAAATGCCACGTTTATGTAGTGCAGTCTCAATACTCTTTTGCACTGTGCCCAAGCTAACCCGTGCACCTGCTTGTTTTACTGTGTGCATTCTCTCAACTATCATCAGGAGTTGCTCTAAAGAAGTGTTTTATCGGGTTTTGTGTTAGCCGTTTCTGACAACCTCCAACCATATATTTAAACCCAGCAGAGATAACATGAGGTCTTGTTTTAAGCTATTAGCTGGCTTCCTAGACATCCAATTCTGTTACGTATAGCACTCACACCCTCTGTTGTGCAGCACGTTTACATTGTCTGGCATGACAATATCTTTGCAGAAAATAATATTGACTATTATAAGCTGTTAAGTTGAGACCTCAAATTGACTCATAATGATCTCCTGCATTCCACTGCAAGTAAATTGTGATTTAAATGATGGCAATCACTTAAATCCAGTTGTCATACTAATATAAGCAGCACAAATTATTTTAAAATGAAGGGAAAATTAGATTGATTTTTTTTCAGCTTGCTTTGTAGCAAATGTTTGTGACTCTTTTGTTGTATTACATGTCCCACTTCTATCTTTTTCTGTCTGTCTAAATAGATCAGTTACTTCCATAGTTTGCTGTTTTATGTCTGGGGTTTTTAAGTGGTCCTAATGCTTGCTTTTTTATGTCATTGAATGACAGTATAATAATGTTTCTCAGAAAATCAGAAATGTATTTGCTAATTTGCTGTGTGTGGCCACATACGCATCAAGCAGAATGTGTAAATAAAACTAAAGAGGCTCAAAGGTATTTGGGTTTCAACTTGCATAGGAAAACACTTTTCTCCCCTTACTGTAGTGGCTTCCTAAGGCTTCATAATTGGCTAAAATTTATTTATTAAATTTTGAGCTGTTAAGAGAGATTAATTTCAATACATCAGGGGAACCAAAATAGTGTAAAGATTTGTTCTTCTTGCTGTCAGTGTGGTTCTACCCACCGGTACACAGTGTGAAATTGGCACTTGTGTTCCACCCATTGCTCATCCCTTGCGCAGGGCCTGTGCGATGCCTGCATTGCACTTTGCTTAGTTATGGATGTTGGATGTTGGTGGTGGCTCTGTGTTTGAGACTGTCTTGGCTGCAGAAGCTGGATCATTTGTTTTCAGATTGTGTTTGTTTTCAGGTGGTTACTTTGCTTTTATTTAAAAAAAAAAAAAAAACAACCAAAAAAACCCAAGCAAACAAACCCTTCTCCTCCCCCTTCCCCCCTAAACTTCGATCTCACTTGACAGCAAAGCAGAGATTTTTCCATAAGGAATAAAGGGCCCAGAGATATTTTCTTGGGACATTTATGCTTTTATTTTTAAGCGAGCTTGTCAGCTGTTATTGTCCCTGCTGACTGCATCCGCGCTGACCCAGTCTGTGGGATAACTTCAGTTACATTGAAATGTGTGCTAAATTCTGACACACACCCCCCTAACTGCCATTTGTTTTTTAAGATTGTGGCATCGGCGAAGTATCTTGGTGGCTTTTTTACTGATGCTCTCAGTGCTCACAGCTACGTATTACATTGAAGGAACACATCAACAGGTATGAGGATTTCAAGTTACCTTCCTTAGTGACTAATGCTTTCTGTCCCTGTGCTAAAGTAGGTGTCTTGGGAATTGAATGGGGTCTCCATAAAATAGTAATATATCTTTTGAACTCCTACTCACTAAGGATATTTGTTTCTCATGGCATGACTCCTCTCTGTTGTGTGTGGATGAGTTGTGTTTTAGAGATGGGGAATGATGAGCTGTATCGTTTGATCTATTCTGTTATGTCTGTAGGTGTTCCACTTCTCATCTGTTCCCGAATAAGCACACCTCTGATGCCGCAGCACCCCTTCACATCTGCTGTTAACAAGCTTTTAATAGTGGTGTGAGCTCTTGAGACACAGTGTTAAATTGAGTCATAATAGAACTTTTTGTTTCCAAATAGATGTTTCATCTGCTTCTTTGGAAGGGCCTCCTGACTAGCTAGGACAGGCATAGTTATAGATATAAAACGGTTTCATGGTTCAAACCTGTTTCTGCAATGCTTCTTACACCCCTGTTGTTTCCAAGTGGTTGTTTAAAACCCTTTTTTGTGCTTTGGTGTACATGAAGACTGATGCTTTTGCAGCATTTGAAGTGCATGCCATTGTTAAAGCACAAGGTGATGGTGTTGTCTGCACCTTTCCTCTCCCCATTTCTCTTTGATTTCTCCCTGAGGGCAGACAGCTGTTTTAAACCCTGCAGAGTGTTTCCTTGTGCAGCTGAATCATCTTCCCACTCTGACTCTGAAATCAGCAGGTTCCTGGTTTCAGAGAACTTGCTTATATACAAATTGCTCTGGTGTGCCGCTGCCTGAGGGACATGCTGGGCTGGAGCATGAATCCTGGCTTCCCAGGGTGGGTCCTGCAGTGCAATGAAATGAGGTGCTTCAGCTCATCACGTTCTTGCTCACTCAATCCCACAGCAAGTTGGTAGATGGTAAATTGGTGGCCCATTCCTGATGAACAAATACCATCAGGCAGTTCATTAAAAACTGCCCTGTTTGGTGGCTTTGTCAGCAGGAAGGCTGGAGTGTGACACGTTCAACATTTGCCACTAGATGGCTCTTGCAAACTGGTGTTGGGGCACATGGGCCCTATGCTGGCTGCTGGACCTCCACTGCACCCAAGGCATGGCTGAGCAGTGATGCTCAGGGGTTCCTTGAGCCTGTAGGGAGCAAACCTAGAGGGTATAACATGGCACCTCTTCTTGGGGCCCTGATGCAGACAAGTTGACCTGGCTCATCTCCTTCATATTGCTCTCGTGGCATTGGGAGGGGGATACTGTCTCCTGTTTCTCCAGTGTACCCAGCTGGCCTTTTTATGTCCAGAATTTGCTGTGACTTCCCCATAATCCCTCATTTATGTGTGCAACACACAACCAACATTTTAATCTTTTATTAAAGGTAACAAACCTGGTTACTCACTGGTCAAGATACAGCATTCAGCAGGCTGAGAGTGCTGTTAATTCAAGATAAAGCATTCAACAGACTGGAAGTGCAGTTAATTCTAAGAATTCAGTTAATTCTTTATTTAATCTGCTCAGGCAATTCCCTGAGCTGTGTGCTTGCTGCTTGGGCTCTAGTAGGCACTGGGGCTTGCTGCTCCTTGCTCACATCTCATATGTGTCAATTTTTCATTTATCTTCTTGGAAACTTGCTGATTCTAAGGTGTGTGATCTTTTCCTTTCAAAGTGCTCTCTTTTCTGTATGTGTCTGTGCTGTAATTGTAATAAATTGCAAATAGGAGTATCTGGGATTCTGCTTCAATTGTACTCTAGATAACTCTGTAGCTTTAACTTCCTCCCCTAGGAAATATCACCATTCTTGGCTTTTCTTTCTCTTCCGTGACTTCTCTTTTTCAGTATGTGCGATATATGGAGAAGAAGTTCTTCTGGTGTGCCTACTGGGTAGGACTGGGCATTCTGTCCTCTGTTGGACTTGGAACAGGTCTCCACACCTTTCTGCTCTATTTGGTAAGGATATTTCTGTACCCTGTTCTTGCTGAATCCAGTTATTGTTGCGTATTTTAAAATACGTGAGTAAAGAATATTCCATGAGTCCTTAATGTCAAGTGCTTCTGAAGGAAAAGAAATACTTGATGTAATGTTCCTGGGCTCTAGCAAATGCTATTAATACTCTATGCTGTATAATCTTGTTTTATAGTTTGTATATGATATGTTTGTTGAACTGTTGTTAATCCTCATATGAAACAATGAGTCAGAACCTGCAAGCTCTATCCTCTAATTTCCTAATTTAAATGATACATTTTCTGGTGCCTGTGAAGCTCCAATAATTCCATTTAAAATTTTACAGCAGAGTCTTTTTTGGTAGCTTGAAATGGGTATTTTTTTAGCTGAAATGGCTGTAATAGGCAGCTATGCTAACGTATTGATTTTGCTTTGAAAATAACAGCAAAAAAAATGTCTACAAAGATAAAATAATACCTTTTCTGAAACATTGTATGATGTTGTTTATCTCAGCTTAGCTAGGAAAGACAGGGAAATGTTTGGGTGTGTTTTGCTTTTGGCCATTGGATTAATTCCTTGTTTATGAAACCACTGTCCTGGATTTAAGAAAAGGATTCATGGCCACAAAATAATTAAAACCAGTTTATGCAACAAATGTCATCTCGTATTTTGAACAACTAAAGATGTTTACTTTTAGAACTGCTTTAATCATGAGCAATAGCACAGAAAACACTACAAGAAACAAGAAACTCGTGCTTTTCCACACAGCAAGGCAATGCCTGTTAGGCCAAATGGCATCTGCATGGTCTGCATTTGCATTAGCAAGTCATAGCCATGCTCTTAGTGTAGCTTCTTTCCTAAAGACTGTGGAGGCAGAAAGTACAAGAGAAAGGAAATTATTGCTAAACAGAAACAAGTTTATGCATGCATAGCCTTCTAGGCAAAAATATTGCTGTCAGTCTGAATAATTGGAAATGAACATTCAGTAAAGCTAACAAATACAGTGTCTAAACATTTTTATGTGACACTGGATGGTGATTAGACAACAGTGAATTGACAATACATGGATTTTTCTGACTTGGAGATGATGCTGTTGATAGCTTGGGGACAGTAAGACACATGCCTTGCATAGAGGCAGGATGAATCAAAATCATCACTCCTGAAACAAGGTGCTCTGCCTCGCTGCAGAGGCAAAGCATCATCGAGTGATGCGTGAGGTGAGTTTGTCAAACTCAGCTCACTTTGGGACCTCTGCCAGCCTATGATGGCAGTGAACGTGCAGCAGGACAGAAAGAGGGAAGCAAGAGTGCTTTTATTTCATACCCTAGGCCGTTCCAAGATGATTTTTCTCACTCAAAGAAGTCTTCTGAAGACAGCACGACCTTTTTTCTGAAAGAGGGTGGAATCAGTTGACCTTTCTTTTACTCTGTATTCAACAATCCAAGTGTTTAAATAGTTCTAAATTATTTTAATAGAAATCAAATTAAATTTCATAACACATCATTTGAAGTTTTCCTGTGGGATATTCACATCTAGTGGATATATTTAAGCCTTGACCTGAGTTCACATTAAACAATGTGTACAGGAGATGAGCAGCCTTCCAAAGATTACAGGGAGGTGTGTCACCTAGGAAATGAAATTGAGTTTAATATTGTAAGTAAAGGGATTTATTTGGAACGTAGGAGGGAAGGTTTTACAAATCTTTGTTAGGAGGTATAAAAACCAGGCAAAGTAGGTGGCACTGGATAATTAGAAAGTGGTTGTAGAATGCAATGTAATAAAACTGTGCAATCAGCATAGAATGTGTAACACTACAGGAGAAATAGTTGTTAGTTTTGAATCGGTAAGGCAGATAAGCATGTTTCTGTTACTCTGAGGGAACTCCAGGAAGGTGCTGAGTGTAGGAAGAGAAACAGGGATTCATTTTCCTCTCTTCTCCTGTGCAAGATTTAGTGATATGTGATGGGATTAAGTACAATCAACTCTTTCTGTGCACTGAAGGCTTGCCTGAACACCCGCAGTTCATAACTTGGGGGAATTTATGTGGCTTTGTAGCCACAAGATGGCACTGGGGCTGTAAAAACAGAGCTGTCTTGCCGGGTGTTGCCATTGTAAGTATTTGGACTGATGATGTTCTTGTCCATACAGCCGTATCAGCAATATGTGTATGTAATAAGCTGTCAATGTAGTAATACACTGCTTCATACCACCTCAATTTGAGCCTATGCCTTGTCTGAAAGAGAACACAGAGTATTAACTTAAAGCTTTTGATGGCATCTTTTAGTGGTGAATTATTTTAGAATAGTATTCTGGATTTAACCTATCTGGAAACGATACAGTTAGGCACTCCGGCTTTCAAAAAGAGGAGTTTTAAACTGGTTTGCTTTGTTAGTTATGCAACAGTTGCTTCTCAATGCAAAATCCAGCAGGTTAACCTGGTAACTTGCTGTGTTAACTCTTACATTACTCTGTATCTACTTTTCATGTTCCCTATACTTTAATCACATTTCTTCATTATGGTAAAACTTACTCTTCTATTGATTCAAAGAAATTAAAAGTTACAAACCAGCAGATCCTCTTCTGCTTTAGTGCCTGGATTTGCTGGCAATAGAGAACAGGCTCAGTAAGTGTTTTCAAAATTGCTTTTAATTAATTGCTCATTTTAAATGTGTATGTACAGTGAGATTGTCGGGAATGCAATTACATGCTTGGAGAACAATGCTCTCGGGCCCACCCATGTGCTGCAGAGCTCTTGCTTAGGCTTGCAGCATTGTCTCTGCCATGAAGGGCCAAGGGGTAGGAATTGATGGCATGTGGGCACCTGTTCAGACAGTGAGCCTCAATACTGCAGCTGCGACACAGGTGCATCTCTCCTAAATAGAGCCCTCCAGTTACTGCCTGCGACTGTTTCCACATCAGACTGTTCCCAGGCGCAGCCTGTTAGCTGGGCAAATCACAGGGGTAGTTATGCAATAGATGCGGTATATGAATGACTCTGGATGTTTGCTTTCCCTGGCTTCATTAGCTGTTTTTCCAATGTTGAAAACTGTCATTTGTCTGGATTCTTCTGAGCAGCTCTCGACAGCCGCTCTTTGGAGCAGCATGAATTCCAAGTGGCAGAAATGATCCTGGGGTTAGCTGAGAAGAATAGTGCTTGGAAGCAGTTTGCTTGAAGTAGTTTTAAAAGCAGTCCCAGTGCAGAGGGATGTTACTGTCCCTGGTTAATATTGGTTCACATCTGATTTGGATTTTGCTGGTCACCAGAGCATCCCTGTACGAGGGAAAGGTCAATTTTGTTAGCTTGATAATAGGTTTTTTATTGCTGTTTCTGTATTCGAGAACTCTGTGTTATAAAGGGTCTGAACACTGTCTGCCGTATTGGTTCCTAGTTTAGTGTTGCTTCCTTAGTCGTAGTCAGCACTAAACGTAAGATTTTACATGTCTTTTTGGGAAGCAGTTCTGATGCTGCAAATTGGCACTGAGCTAAGGGCTGGCACAGAGCAGATCTTCAGTGCAGAAAGAGGGAAGCAGGCCACTCTTCCAAGAATCCTTTTTATTCTGACACTTTGAAAACAAGTCTGCTGGCTTATTTTCCCAAAGTCCATTAAAGGTTTTTCATAATTCTTTAAAACCAGCATTTTAAAAGTAGTAATCGTGATCTCTTTCTGTAGGAAATAAAGCTGTTATGATTAATGACTCTGAACATTGGGTTTAGCAGCACGCAGGTTTTTCTTCTTAGTCCCGCGATGTTCTCTGTTGGTGGTGTATTAAAGCATAAATGGCACGAGTCAGTTACCAAAAGAAGATGACTGAGGGTAACTCATCAGGAATTTCTTGTGTTTGGATGTCTTGGAAATGTCAGTTTGCTGCCACAGAGTGAAATGAACAAGCTGCGGGAGAGTACTGCAGCGAGGAGCATTAGGTGGAATGCATGGTTGGGACCCGCTGCCATTGCCATCCTCATACAGTGCTCTGTCTCCTGATTTGGTTTCAGTTCAGCTCTGGCAAATGGATTGCAAAAGATGAGGCTGAGGCAAACAAAATGGGCTTAGACTTAATGAATGCCCATTGCAAAGCCTTGTGCAGGAAGCAGCTGCATGTCCCTTCTGCGGCTGGTCTGTTAACATCTGTAATGGAGGGGGATGAATGGAAGTGAATTCCTTGCAGGTCAAAAGTGCCGAGCAAGCCTTGGCTGTTTGTGTTTTTGTGTCTTAAATACGGATCTCTGCTTGCTTGCTGATAGAGCCAAGTGGAGCAACTGCTGAAAAGGCTTTTGCTGGTGCCTGGGTTGTGGGCTAGCACAAACAGGAAACATGAGGTGCAACAGGAATGGGTTCTTTTGGCTGGGGGTGGGGGGGAGTTTCACACAAGAGTTTGGATTTCTTCAGAACTGTAATATGTGGGTTTGTCAATTCGTACTCTGAGGTGTTCGGTAGTAGCCTGCAAGAGAACATAGCAATCATTTTGGGCCATGAGAAAGAACAGAAAACTGCCTTTAAAGGGAAGTGAATTGGAAATGGTGTCCTTATTGACAGAGCTGGCTTTAGGAAGCCAGTTTGACTTTATTTGGGCTTGAGGGTTCAGTGTCTTGCTTTTGTTCTGAATTGGTTCTAGGGTTTGGCTTTGGCACATTCTGGCCCTCACCACTTTGGTGTGGTGGTTTGCAGTTGAATGGATTGTATTTTGGCCCTGTCTGAACTGGGTTAGGTTAGAATCCGAAGGTTTAAAATCCAGACACCTTGTGCAATAGTGAGTTCATCAGCTTTAAACAAAGGATCTCAAAGTAATTAAAAATAAAACTCATAATTTAAGAAAACAAACAAAACCCAAACCACAAATCCAAACCCCCTTTTCCTGACAGGACTACCGAAAACTTTTAAAAATAAACCTGAATTCTCTTTATAATCTGATTCCAGGACCTGAGCTTGTAAGGAGACTGCTGCTAAAAGTACCAAAGTGCTTCTAAAAAGAAGAGCTTACATAATGGGGCTTACTCCACTTTTACGAAATATGCAGAATAACTTGGGAATCCACAGAACTTAGTATCTTTTGGTTTTCCCCTGCATTTATTTACTCATGGCTTCAATACAGGAGTGTTTGCATAGTGATTGTCAGCTTCAGGAGGAGCTTTGCTCTTTCCACATGGATGGTTCAGAACTGGCGTGAGTAACCCAAAGCACTGTGGGTGCTGAGTGTAAAGGAAAAAGAGAAACAAAAGCTGAGCTGCCTCAGCCAGGTGGGGGGTGGGGGGTGCAGCAGTGCTCCCTTTCCCAGCCCTGAATTATTTTTGCTAAGTGAGTGTTCCTTTCATTTGCTGTTCTTTGATTCCCTTGTCAATGTCTAGTAATCTGAGCACAGATATTGCTATTGGCTGTTAAAGAGGTTGAAAGAAAAACACACCGTGCGTGCAGAAGACAGAAATCAATTCAAAAAGAAGTTGAGGTGGATCCTGTTTGTGTGAGGGTTGTTTGTGACTCTTCCTCTCTTGTCTGTTTCCTTCATGCCTTTAAATCTACTTCCTCCAGCTGTCCTGAGCTTTCTACAATGAACTGAAACATCCTGGAATACTTGAATCAACACAGAACTTAAAAATAATAATCACTTTTGCTAACCATCTCTTGAAGGGAACACCTGCTCATGGGCTCTGTTCTGCTGAAGCATTGCTGTTGATAATACAATGAAGAAGGGGCCAATGAATTAAAATGTTGCCAGATCAGTTGTGTTACCTGGGTGTTTCTGAAATCATCTGGGGGTTTGCATGCATTTAAAAAGTCTTGAGATTAAAAATGGTATTTTCAAGGAGAAAAATAATTGTTTGGAGTCTTAGTCCCTCTGAGTGCACCCGTTGTTGTTCTGTGTGTTGGATACCTGTACCTGTGGAGAATAAACACAGCGCCCCTGGTTTAGATTATGCTGTGGAAGAACAGTCCCTTCAGCTGCTGCAGCTCAGGCTGGGAGGTTGAGGACTGAGCCCAAAGCCCCCAGTCTGGTGTATTAACATGAGTTGAAACTGATGGTGGTGTAAGTTTGGCTGGGTGCAAGCCTGACAACTGCCAAGCAGACACTATCAGTCCCCTGTCCTGCTCCCACGTGGTAACCTCTGGCTGAGGGGCAGGAACAGCTGGAAGCAATAACCTCCTGTATTGCCCCACTGTGAATTGCTGGACCTCATGAGTCAGAGCCCAACTTGGTGTGACTGCGAGTTCCATATATGGCTTCCAGTGCTGCTGGAAGTGGCGTACATCAGAGTCTGGATGGTTTATCTGAAGTTGGAACTGTGGCAAGAAGCTGCATATGTGAAGCACCTCCATCTGTGCAGGCTTAGCTACCTTATTTTGATTTGTCGTAACTCCACAAAATATCGATGTCATATTAATATTTAAGCTCTATTGAGCATCGTGGCCAGGTGTAGTGATTTAAACTTGTACTGAGCTAAGGAATTAGATGATCAGTACACCTTTTTCTTCCTTTAGAAGGTTGTTGGACTTTACCTTTTAGATTTTTGGCACCTTGTTTTCATTATCTGCTCTTGACTTCCTTCTCATTGGTTCTGCATCTCATAACTCTGCTGGGGGGTCACATTGTGCTATCACCTCATTTGTTCCCTAGGAGTTTCTGCTCTCTTCTTTTTTGAATGCACAGCCTGAACTTTATACTTTGCTGGTCACGGTTTTCTTGAATAGGTTGGAAATAACGATAACTCTGCAAGACAATCTCCAATTGGAGCCATTAAGGCAAATCATCACTGCTAATGTCAATTTGAATAGATGCTGTGATTTTTAATTCAGAAATAATAAGTGGACAGCTAGGAAAGGGCAAGGAGAGAATGCTGACAGATTATTATTGTCTTCAGTCAGCACCAGAGTATAAAGTTGTATTCTTCCAATTTTGCCTTTTCCTGACATCAGTCTATTTGCTCCTACAGAATGTAGTGTGGGTACAGGCTTACAAAATATCTGCTTTTTGTGTTACTCCTCAAAGCAGCAACGTGGCACTGTTGTACATGCAGTGGTACCACGTGCCTGCTCCCTCAGTGGTTTTTGTTCAGTCATATTCAGAGCTTTTGGCTCATCGTTTGGAATTTCCATCAGCTTTGTGACGTGGGGCAAAGCTTGACTGAAGTGGGAATAGAAACTTGCTAACGGGCACGTGACTGTAAAATTAATCCATCTCTTGAAATACAGTGACAATGTGCTAAAACTAGTCCTGACCACTTGGTGGATGTTTGTGTCACTTGAGGATGCCCTAGGTAAAGGATCCTTCTTTATTCTGAGCCCCTTGTACAGCCAGCACTGCATACCAGACATTGTATAAAATCACGAGACGCTTTAATCTTGTAACAGACAGACAGACTAGATTGACATATTTAATGGTCACCTCCAGATCAAGCTTTCTCCTCTTAATCACAGAGCAGTTTTCTTTGTGGGTAGTTGTCCACTGCTCTTGAGGATAAAAAAAGATGTTGTAATGTGGTGTTACTTTCTTGAAAGGTATACTGACTCCATAGATAAGTATGAGATGAGTCGCAGCCTGGGGCAGAGCTTGCAGGACGTTTCCCATGAGAAGCAAGCTTCTACTTTTCCAATCTATCTTAATCAAATGTAGCATGACATGTTTCCCCCATGTGAAAGGGTTGAGTCTTGAACCCAGTACGAAAAGCAGTGTGTCCATGGAGGGAAGCAGAGTTTTGAGTTCAGCAGTGAATTCAGCATAATATTTTCCTGCTGGCAGACATACCACTTTTCTTTGTGAAATGTTTCTAAATTAGAGGCAGTCTAAAATTATATCTTCCCCAAAAATAAAAGGTTAAAATTAGATGGAGTTGTTCTTGTGCTCGTATCACTTCAGCAGGATGGCTGTGCTGTGAAGGGGCATGTGAGAAGCCAACACTTGATATGGAGTTTGTTTATAGATTTTATTACGCTCACAGTCTAGGTGCACAGAATGATTAATAATGTGAAAATATTATTAGCTTTTAATTGGATATTCAGTCATTTTTTCTTGTGGTAAGAATTTCTCTGTTGTAAGAATTATACATATCAGCATGGTTTTATGGATTTTCAATTCTTGATTTTTCTTTTCCATGTGCCTGCCGTCTCTACTTGCACTGAGGAATTTCCAAGCGTAATTTATAGATTAAAAGATCGCACTTTCTAAAAATCTCATAATACAGGATTTGAAGTAACTTATTTCTCTGGATTAGCAGTGTCTGTTCTAACTTGGGTGCCTTCAGTCATTGAATTAAAACTTCTCTGATGGCCTGTGAGTTCAAGAGTTCGAAGTTACCTTCTGTGAGACATTAGGGTTGTTGAGATAGGGATTTCCAAACTCCCCTAAACTGCTCTTGCTAAAAATGGATTGATGTTGCCTTGATCTTGATGAGCAGATCTTGTCTTGTTTCATTTGTAAATCATACAGCTATTTCTAACAAATCGCATTCCAGCCTAACCACAGGCTCCTTCTGGTCGTCAGTAGTGGCAAGCAAATGTTTCTCACTCGAGTCAGCAGAATGTTTCTCAGTTTCTTCTCTGTTCACCCTTGTTAGTGCCTCCTGCAATTTAAAAGAGAAAGGAGGAAAAAAAGAATCATTGGAAGAGGGTGAGGGAAAGGCAGTTGGTGTTCAGGATCTTACATGCCTTGAATTTCAGCAGCTCTTCCTGGTTTGGCAAGCAGTGTGTCTGCTAAATCGCCTGCATTTATTATTTGTTGTCTGGTATGACAGGGTTTGAAGTTGGTTTACAAATGGCATTTTCAAAGGTAAAGGTGTAGTTAGAATCGAAGAGGGCAGATCATAGAGGTTTTCCTAAGGTGTTGAAATAAACTGAGCTATTGCAGAGAGGCAAAACACTCAGAGTATTTACTGTGGCTCCATGTGGGGAAGGAGGAGGAGAGGGTGAAGGAGGTATTATTTGTGAAGAGGATTATAAAACTATATGAGAGTTAATCCTTCTGATGCAGGAAGGAGTACAGAGAAAACATCTGAGTGTAAATTGGCTGGGATTTTCCAAAGGTGGCACCTAAAGCCTATTTGAAGTTGGTTCCCTGTTCCATGCAGAGTTAAACCACCACTATTGCTAAATATAAAGCAAAATGGCACCTCCATTATGAAACATGCAGGGACCTTCCCACTCTTCCTGCTCCCCCACCCTCATTGCAGCCAGTCCTGTTTAGCCAGCCATTGTTTTGAGGTGCTTGGTAACCACGGCTTTGGGAAAGTATATTGCTCTGTGTAAGCTTTCATAGCTGAGCTAGAACAAAAGCAGATGTCAGAGATGTTGCATGCAGCCTGCCAAGCTGTGCGATGCTGTCCATTTGACTAGCAGGACAGCTGGGCTCCACTGCCAGAGGAAGACACAGGATTCTTCTGCTTTCCTTTGGCTGACTCCAAGGTCCAGTACTCCACACTTCATCACTCTAAATGAACCATTTATGCTTTATTTCTTATTCCAGTTAAAATGTGGCTTCTGTGGGTTCCATAGCTCCAACTTTTTTCCATTATAGAATTGTTTACATTGCAGTGGAAGAATTGTGTCCAGTTGGCGTAGTCTTCAGGTGGCTCATTGACCAATTACTGCTGTTTTGTGAAATGCCTTTTTTTCCATTGGCTACTTATAAAACCTTTCCTTTTGCAGACATCTGTTGGTACTGGGAGAGCTCTATTAAGAGGCAATGTTTGGAGACCATTAGGCCACTTCAAGGATGGCAATTCTGCTGAGGGAAAATGCTGCACCAGGAGAGGTTTCAGTTGGGTATTAGGAGCATTTCCTTCCCCAGAGGGTGCTCAGGCATTGGAAGAGGCTGCCCAGGGCAGTGTTGGAGTCACCGTCCCTGCAAGTGTTCACACACTGTGTAGATGAGGCCCTCGGTGGCACAGTTTAGTGGCAGCCTTGGCAGTGCTGGGGTAGAGGTTGGGCTTGATGATCTTAAAGGTCATTTCCAACTTATTTGATTCTATTATTCTATGATTCTAAGGTGCTCATGGAGCAAGCAGTCTCCAGTTAGCATTTTGTCATTGCTTGCTGTCCTGCGATTGTATCATGTCTTTGTCCAGTTTGAGAAGAAATCTTGGTAATGCCATCACTGAAACCTTGAAAGGGGGTGGAGGCCTCACTATAGTCTTGATTAAATTCGTCTATTACTATTGTAAAACTGAAACTAAGTCTCCCATTGCAGCTGGCAGTAGTTATACTGTACTGGGGTTTGTCTTCCAAATTTTGTGGAACTGAAAATTGTACTTAATTCACACACCATATCTCAGTGCCTTGGCAACAACCTTACCCTTACTCTCAGGGGAACGTAGGAAATGGTCATGTACAACTCAAGTACAGTGGGGATTTCCTCCATGCAGATTTGCTATTCAAGAGCGTTCTGATTGCAAATTTCTACTGGTGAAAACCATTTGTTTAAGGAAGATGGCTTGAGACCTATTTTGGCCCAGGGTAGCTGTCCAACTGGGGAGGGGCAAGCAGGGCATGGGATCAGGTTCCCAAATTTCAGCATATGGTGGAGAAAGAGGTTCCCAGGTTTGCTATAAATGTACTTTACCATTTGAGAGAAGTTTCTACTCTCTTTGTGTCTGTCCTCATTGAGTAAAAGGGATGTGGTTTTATGTTTAGAGATGAAGCTGCTGGGGACAGGGATGAACTTGCTACAAGCACCAAAAAGGAGTTCATTGCTGCTGAGGCCTACAGAAATGTCAATACTATATCTTATTAGTCATTGGTTCATTCATCCATTCTTTGTTCTCCATTCCATATTAAAATCACTCTGAGGTATCAACTTCTGCATCCCCTCTTTTTCAGTCTTTCTTCAGTGAACCTTTGCCAAGAGAGACTGTGCCTCATCATCTCAGCAGTCTGTGTCTGTCTGTGTATTCATGTAACCCAAAGAACACCAAAGCACTTGGAATTAGTCTCCTGTAAAGTAACAAGGAATAAGTAAAATAATTTGCTTGGTATCAGAGCAGCTTGGCTTGTATGATTGCATGCCAGAAGAATGGGTTTGTTTTGCGTTGTTTGCATGTGACAACAGTAGTCACAACTGTCATACAGAAAATACAATTGGATTGGCTTTTTTTTTCTCCAACCTTCTTATTTCACTGCCCTTAGAAAATTACATTTACAGTGTCAATGTAATCACGTAAGTCCAGTGCTCTGGTCTCTCCACTGGGACCTGAAATGTTGATGTGAGTGAACCCAACTGAAATCTTCCCTGCAAGTCTAGAAAAAGCAATGGAGCCTCACCTTTTGTGTGAGACCTGCTGTGGAATTTCACCCTTTAATGTGCAAATGAAGCTTGCTGGGTCCTCTGCATATGTCTCTGGCTCCTGCATTTCAAAGTGAGCTTTGGAAGCGTTGTGCAGGGGAATGGCAGTGCTGAGGTTTTATCACGCTCACTATTCTGTAAGAAATCTAGCTTTGATTTGGGTGGGTCCCTTATTGATCTAATAAATATGACTCATTTAAAGGAAAAAACGTAGAAGAAAATAGTTGACAATACGTTTCCCAACATGATGTTAAAACCCATGGAATAATTAATAGCAGAAGTTAAGCTTTGTGTAATTTGATCTGCACGTAAAGAAAACTTGAAGATTTCTTTAAATCTGTGACTTTATGGAAAGACTTAGTTCAATTCAGTACTTTTCTTCTTTTCTACTTAGTTTCTTTTCAGTATTTTTCCTTATTCCCCAGACAGTGCTTCCCTGACCTTTTGTGAAGGGATTTCTTTTTTAACTGCAAGTCCAGTGTTCAGGTCATATACTATTAGAATTGCTTCTCACTTCTGTTGTATTAAAATAATGGCAATTCTGTCAGGTTTTTTAAATATGTAGCAATTCAGTTTTTGAATAGATCTTGTATGCTAGTTTTATTTGGAGCTCTCTCCAAAATGATATTTTCCTCTAAGATGGAGACTAGAAGTAATTCAGTTCTGTGGTATTTAAATAATGTTTAAGTTTTGAATTCTGTTTCAAACCAGTTTTAGCAAGCAGCAGAAAGGTCGTTCTTGTGTGTATGCAGAAACCTGGCACAAAATAAGCAGCTGGTTTTTGGAGAAATGTCCAAAAGTTAAGGAAATCACTGTAAGGTGTTGTAAAGGACCAGTCGTTAAAGAAAAATGTAATATAGAATGTAAATGCCTTCATCCTCTAAAAGCAACAGTAGGGAAAGCACCTGCTTTAATAAAGCTGTAGCTCATAAATACCTTAAGGAGAACATTTTAAAGTTTTGAAAATTTTCCTGGTTCTAAGAAGTAAGGATTCTCATTTCGCCTTGATAACCTCATGCTACTATACAATGGCATGGCAAAAGCTGAAAGGCTTCTTAACCCAAAAACCCCAGCATTTTACATAGGCAGCATTATTAATGGCCAAAGTGAGAGACACTAGGTTTTAGCTTAGGCTCTGTGCTTCAGGGACTACGGTGGGGTTTTAATTTTAACTTTTCTTATAACTGCCCTAAACTGCATTTGGAATTACTTGTGTTTCCTCAGGGTCCACACATAGCATCGGTTACTCTTGCTGCATATGAATGTAACTCGGTTAATTTTCCTGAGCCTCCTTACCCGGATCAGATTATCTGCCCTGATGAGGAGACAACTGAAGGATCCATTTCTTTATGGGCTATCATATCAAAAGTCAGGCTGGAGGCCTGCATGTGGGTAAGCATTGGTTTATAAAACTTGAGCATTTAATTTAAACATTTAATTTCTGTGTCCAGCAATAATTTTTGTCCAGCAAACATGCAAATTGCTGAATTACCAAGATAGTGATGATTTGCACTGCCTGCAGCAACATGTATATATGTAATGTGAATAGATGCTTTCCTGGTCAACCTTCTAGCCCTGGATAATTTTAATGCCTTCAAAGAGAAGTAATAGGATATTATTGAGCTGTCTTTTATCAACTGCAGTGCTGATTACTTCTCTAAATGCTACCAGAAAAGGCTCATATGCTTCAAAGCTGTTGATGTAGCAGGTAAGTTTCAGACAGGGTATCTGCATCCCAAATGATCCTGCAGCTGTCAGGTCTTACACTGCATGCAGTTAAGCGAGAAATAATTTAGGAAATTTGGAGCCTGTAACTTGAGTGAAGTTGCAGTTACTCACAGGAAGGACTCAGCCCCTAATATCACACCTGAAATATTCTTCTGTGTTGCATCAATAGATGGGATTAGATGAGTCTTATGGTGCATATTTTTTGTGTATTTTATTTCTATTTCTCTGCCTATTTCCCTTATGGCAAACTTTTCACTGAAACAGGAAAAGCAGGTTAGCTTTTCAGTGAATCAGGGTCTGAGGAAACACTGCCATTGGAACTTCCTTTCTGTTGTCCTTCCCTTCCACCCCCCTCAACCCCCCCTCTCCGCAGCTCTTTTTATAGAAGTTTGGTTTTTTGGAAGGATTTTGGTCAGCTAAGATGTTTTTTTCATGCCCTGTAGATTACTTTGAATTGCAGTTTACACAGATGCATCTGCTGTGACCTACATGCCAAATTAACTTTGTTTTACTCGGCTTCCTGGTCTAGCAGATGATTTCATTATTCTTAGTTGTCCAATTCAAATGAAGAGAGAGGAAATTCTAAAAACACATGGGATGTGATGTCTGCCCTTCTATTCCTTCAAATGATATGGGAAGATACATTAAGGCAACTTTGGTCACTGTGACTTTTAAAATCACCAGCAGCTGTGTTACTTAGAAAAATTCCGGTTAGGTTGCACACATTACAGACTAATGTATAGCAATACCAAAGTCAAACTAGTAACTGAGTAAGTGGACTTACAGCCCTCTCAAGAAGCAAAGTACATCTTAAATTTCACTCTTTCTAAGGAAAGGACAGAATTGCCTGAATGCATGATAAGTAGCTAAACATACAAGTACTTGTAAGACCATAAATACAAGATTTCTCTTTGTTTTCTTCCTCCTCCTCCTGTGCTTAAGTTTGTTTAAAGGAGACTGGAGTAATAAAAATGGCATTTACAATTACATTTCTAGTGTTGCAAAATAAAAATGTAGCTCGGGGTAAACATCCATTGCTTAATCTTCCATAAAATGATTGAACTGTGATGAGAATTAAGTAGTTTAGAAATGAGTTAATAGAGTTGCAAGCGTTGAAAGCATCTATCCATCTAAGCAGCCATGAGGGAGAACAAACAGTACCTTCAGTCTCCCATTTGAGCTGCGTTTCTGGGTTCAGGCTGGGAAAAGGACAAGGGGATGGGAGGGAGCCAGGACATTTGTATCCCACTCTCTCCCTCCCCACCCCCTTTCTTCTCGCCTTCAAATTCACTGTCAGCTACCTTTTCACTGAACTCTGTCTCCACTGGATTTTCCCTTGGGAGCATCCTCTGTCTACCAGTGGTGTCTAGTGTAATGTTATGCTTTCTTGGAATGTTGCATGAGTACATAAACATTGCTTGTTAATTTCCTGTAAGCCAAATCAAGTTGGCAATTGCTGCTGCTTCTTCCAGTATGTTTCTTTTGTCCTAATTCCAGTTCACTTTTTATGGAAGCTGTTGAAGAAACTTACTTTTTCTTCTGTCACTCTTAAAACCAAAAGTCCACTTAACAGAAAAGTAGTGGTGACTTTCAGAATGTAAAAAGGCCTATTTTCTGAAAATCCTAACATTAGTATAAAAAACCAATAATTTAAACTGAAATCAGGAATATGAGGTTTAATTCCTTATCTGGGTATGATCGAAGGAGCTCAAGTCCTTTTTTTTTTTTTTTTTTTTTTTTTTTGGAACCAGCAACTTCTTAAACTTGTAAAGTGAAATTATGTTGAAAGGCTCCAACGGGAAATCTGGCCAATCTCCTTGGTTATTTGGAGGGAGACAGGAGGGTGGTAGCAATATGTTTTCATGTGAAATGGTGAAAGCAGGTTGGTCCCAGTGGGGGCTTTGCAGACCTCTGCCTAAAGCTACCCAGCCTAAGTATCCTGCAAGATTTGATTGCGGGGATTTATCTACACAGGGGATTTGATCCAGATCACAAAAACATCGACAGCTGTTTCAGCCAACTTATACCAGGTACAGTTTTTTCCAGAGACTGAAATCGTTACTCGTCCCCTGCATGTCAGTGATAGCCTTTTTTGCTGAGAATAAGTGTTACGAGGATTAAATATCACTATCTAAGGAATTATTAGGTGAGATGAAAGAGATGATTTTTTTCAATCACCATAAAAGTTGGCTCCACCAGTCCTGGCCTGCAGAAGGACTCTAAAACAATCTGCTAGGTGTATGCCAGTTTTCACAGCCTTCCATCCCACAGGGACAGGGAATTCAGTAGTGCCCTACATTTTTAACATGTTGCAGCTTTTTTTTTTGTTTTTTACAAGAAATAAGGGGAAGGAATAAAAATGTTTAATTGCTCAGGATTAGCAGAACAGGCGGCCTGTGTCCTGAGCGGGATAAAATCTGTTTAAAAGACTCTTTCTAATGGAGTAATTTCCCAGTTTCCTTCTCTAAATGTATTTGTTTAAAAGTATTTTGATTAGCATTTGCCTTTCCAATATGTTGCTAGGAATATGTCCAATATATCCAAGGCATCTCCATGTAAAACCGGCATGTGAAAACTGGTGAAAATTGACAGCTCATGTTACAAAAAGCAGTTAAATAGTTACTGGTTTGGATCCCTTAATTGCTGCCCTTTTTTTCAATGCACTTAAGGAACCTATCTCCAGCAGACATGAAATCATATGATTTTTGTTGCGCTTCTGAAATGTTTTGTAATAAAGAGCATGTGACTTGCCCAATTTAAAGAAAGTTCATGTCCAGTACACACATGCAAACCTCTTCCTCGGTTAACAAAATGAAGCCAAAGCAAATTGGCAGAGCCGGGAGAAGCAATGTGACTTTTTGTTCTTGCATCACCCTGAGAACATAACCTCAAGTTAATTTCTTGAAGCATTGTTGCTACTGTTTTCAGGCTTATCTTCCCTTGTGCCAGAAAGAGGCAGATTAATGAAGTTCAGCTTGTTGCACTCATCTAAATTTTTCTTCTATGGAAGACAAGGGCATAAACATGTGAGGCTGTGCACTTTGTGTGCTTAAACCAAGAATGTAACCGTGGGGTAACTGCAGAGAGTGGCGGTATTTAAAACCACAACCTGTTGATTTGGAATATCCACAGCAGCTGGAATTCTCCCTTGCTTGCAGCTGCATATGGAGGAGGAACAAAGGAAATTGAAAAGCTGTCACACTTCTTCAGAGCAGTAAAAAAGCATTTGTTACTACTGATCCGAAGAGAGAAAAGCCATCTGCATGTAGCGAAGTTCTAGCACTTTTCCAGTGTGGTGCCCAACTACTGTGCTATTACCTGTGCTCTATTTAAACCATTCCAAGTTTAGTCCAAGTTCCTGTTTCATTAGCCTCTGTTTATCCATATGTTCAGTCTTAGTTGTCTCTCTTTTCTTTTCCTTGGTTAAGCTGAAGTTGCCTTTACCCACAAGATTGAAATGAGTCATTTGATGTCCTGAGAAAACAAATATAATTTTCCTGTGGTGAGAAAGCAGCCATGCTTTCATCTCGGGTTCTTTTGGCTTCCTTTATTCCATCTAAAGGAGAGAAAAAAAACATGCTTTGCTTAACCTTATTTTCCTTGCCCATAGCTGTAGTAAAACTCAAGCCTGGTTTCTAATAAACACTTGCACCAAGTCTCATGACTGAACAAGTAAACTACATGACGGCACCAGGGAGGAGTTCCCAGATTATTTTGAAGGCTGCTTCAGGAGCAAGGGCTGTCACATGCCAGCAAATGTGTCTGGCATCATGCGGTGGGGTGAGATGGCAGCACAGTGCTGAGTCAGGGATCGTGTGGGACAGCGGGCCCCCAGCTCTCCAGCTGCAGCACAGTGAGAAGCTGCAGCCTCTCCACCAGAGCTCAGCTGGAGCTGGGCAATGTGCCACTCTGCAGGGCCCCAGGGAGGCATAGATCATGTCGTTTTGACCTTGCAGATCATGGCTCAGGACCCACTGACTTGCAGCACAATAGTCTGCGCTGAGAGAAGCTGCATTTTGCTAAATAGGGAATGGAGAAAGGTGGGGTTTCAAAGGGACAGCATTATGTTTGAAATCATGAGCCTGACCTGGCAGATAAAAGCAAACTGATGGGCTGGTCTCATCAGTTCTAATCATTTGAAATGTCCACAGGGCCATGCATATTGCGTGTTTCCTATTTAAGAATAAACACAAAAATAAATCAGCATTATTGCATTATTCTTTTCCCAGGGTGCTGGCACTGCCATTGGAGAGCTGCCTCCATATTTTATGGCGAGGGCGGCCCGACTCTCTGGTGCTGAACCTGATGATGAAGAGTACCAGGAATTTGAGGAGATGCTGGAACATGCAGAGACTGCACAAGTAAGAACAGTGCAAAACAACAGACAGAATTAATAAAACACGGGGCAACTAGATGGAGTAAATAACCATTCCAATGAAGTGGGAATGGGCCAAAAATCAGTTGTTGTGAGTTCACAAGGGACTTCCCAGGGATGGAAAAAGATCCTCCACAGGGTAGAGATACTTCTGGTGATGGGAAGACAAGAATGGAGCTTGTTGAAGCAGATACAATACTGCAGCCAAAATATTTGCTAGAAATACTGCATTTAATTAGACTTTCAAAAACAAAACAGTAAAGGTAGGGAGGAAGCAGGCTAAGAGAACAGTGGTAGAGGATGTGCTATTCCATAATCATGGTTGTTAAAGCTTCATTTAAAGCCTTCCTGGGCCAGGAGATGACTTTCAGTTTTGGCTCATCCCCTTCAGATGACATTTGCATGCTTTGCCACTAACATCCTCAGGGCCAGTGCATGACCCATTCATCAGCCTGAGGAAGCATATTTTTCCTGATGTGAAAATGCAGCCAAACTGCTCTGAAACCCTTTTTGTTGCTCTTGTCATTTATTTTCTTGATGGACTGAAAACTGCCTGTGTTACAACATAGTTTGCAACTGATGCTGCACATCAGTCAGGTATTATTGTAGATAACTTTTCATTCAGGTCAGGAGTTCACATCCTGTTCACAGCAAGTTTTCAGTTGGAAGAAATGTCACATTTTTCCCTCAAACTACATGCTGCTGAATTTGTTTTTGGTATTTTTCTTTCTCACCCTGTTTTGTCTGCCACTGAGCTGAAATGGGTCATGAGACTGCTATTAAAACAGCAGATGCTATTTACCATGCAGTGCTGTCTTTAAACTGTTCTGCCAAAATATTTTCTTTATCTATATACATACTTCTACTTTTTTCCTCCTCTTCAAAGAATGAATGAAGCTTTTTCCTTGAAAAAAAGTGGTTTGCCTGGAAATAGAGAGTGTAATCTAGTAATTCCAACAGAACACCCTGTGTTTCCTGAGAGCCTCCCCCTACTAGAAAGTTGCAAAGGTTCTTTTCATTTATTGTAAATAGTAAATTCTTCTGTTTCTTCAGAGATACAGTGTATGTGGGGGGAAATATGCTTTCTTTACTCTCTCATCAGTCTTTGCTTTGCAAAGTAATCCCTAACTGTATAAAAATCAAGTTGTGGTAAAAAAAAACAACGAAACCAGTTGAATACATGACTCGAGAGCTGAAATGCTATCTCTGTTTGCTGAAACTCTCCCAGCAAATTACATGCGTGTACAGTTGTGGGAGCAGCCAGAGGTGGTTTCCAGAACGCACAGTGAGATTCTTGGGAAGAAAATTTTTGCTAGAGAGCATTTTGTCAGGACAGGCCAAAATATAGCGAGCTGGACTGAGTGCCCTTCATAAGCAGCTAGTGGTGTGTAATTGAGAGAAACGATGGTGCCTTTTACCAGTGCTTTTGATTTCATTCTGTTGGCGATTGGGTTGGGATTGCAGTGTGTTGTTCTGTGGATGGATGGCCAGGAAAAAAAAAATCATCTTTTGAAACGCCACTTGCAGTTTGGTTTCTATAAAGCTCTTCTAACATGAGGCTTTGACAATCCGATTAAATTGTATTGTGCTCATAAAACTGACAGTTTGGGTTTTTCCATTTGCTAATATGACTTCCTTTTTGCTTTTGGCTTCAAGCGTGTTTTTGCTAGATGTCTGTGGGAGACAGGCCTGCCTTCTCCTATGACCTTTAGTAAATCCCATTCTTCAGCATAGCTTATCACTTTGTTCTGGAATTGCAATTCAAGAGCAGTTACGATGTCTATTTTTACATAGCTCAATAACAATTTTTATTACCTACTCCAACTTTCCCCACTCTCCCAAGTTGAAGCTTTATGCTTAAGAAAGCATGGGGGATGTGACAAGTGTCTTATGCCATGGAGACTACTACAAATGTTTGACGTCAAGTGACAGGAGCCTTCTTTTGGGATAAAGGTCTCGCTTCATCCTGCCTTTTTGAAAAGCATGAAAATGGGTGTTAGATTTGGAAGAATAGCTTCCCCCTCTACTTCTGCTGAGCTGCTATATGCCTACAAGGCGAAGCCAATTGGCTTGACGTTTTTGCCTGTGTGTGTTTTGTTTAGAAAGCTTGTAGCTGCTATTTCTCAAAAACAATGGTAATTTTGAGAAACAGATGAGGCTCTTCTATGGCAAGAATAGACCGTGAATATAACATCCAGCCTGAAGGATCTGAGAGGGGAATGGCTTGCTAGCTTGGCGCTTTGAAAAGCAACACAAAAAGGAACCTAAAAGGATTAAACAGCTTAAAGGTTTAGTGCCCCATTCCAAGTTACAGATAATAAAATGCTATTTACTTTAAAGAGTCTCTTGATGGATTTTCTATCATAAATCTCAGACCTAAGTGACCTGTCTCTTTGAGCTAGGCTTTGTGAAAACTCATTAGATTGCAGATGATGTGTAAGTCTGTCCATTAGCATACTTCAGAAAAAGCCCCTCATTTTAAAGGAACAGTCACTTCTCCTTTCTGTTTGTCGCAGGGTGAGCACACCAGTGAGTTAGCCCCAGTTACATAAAGGGAGGATCAGAGCTTTTCTTGCCTTGTGGCTGCTGTTGTTGGGATCACGCAACTTTGCCCTCGAGAAGGAGTGTGGTTTACAAGCAGGGCTCTTTTTTCTCAGAGCTCCACACAATGCAGAGCCCAGCATGCTATAGAAACAGAGCAACTCGGGCTGGTTTGTTAGTACTTGAGGCAGTATTTAAAAATGACGAATGTTTGAAAGGGTATCTCAGTCGCTGTTAACTCTCTTTCAGTTGAATTCTAGAGCAAAGGAGTTTTTTATCGGAGCTCCCCTTTTATCCATGGGCAGTATCTCCAGTGCAGCCGTTCAAACCAACCTCTCAATTAGGGGGAAGTGAATCTGCTACTTAGTGCTGGGGCAGCACATTGGTAATAGTACAGTGCAAGCATACTTTTGTACAGTTTCATGTGTACATGCACATGTGCAGGGACTCTTTTGCCACTTTAATAGTTGCTGATTGTTGAGTATTCTCATCTTTTCCCTGTCATGCTGAAACACTTAAAGCCAACAGAGATTTCTGATGAAAATGAAGCTTCCCTCGAGGTACTTGGTGATAATATGTGTGGGCCCTTCCTCCATCAAGGTACTTCTTGCTAAGAGGAGAAAGAGCCGATATCTTTGCTGTATATCTAATCCTTAATGACTGTAAGTGTTTGGATTGATTAAGTGGCATATTTTTAAGAACTAATGATTTACACATCAGGCTTTGCTTCTGTGTAGTGTTGCAGCAGCCAAATTTCCATGTACAAATATTTTCTAGTTGCCTACGAGACTATCAGCCAGTGCTGTTTGTTTACTTTCCAAACTGTACTGATCTGAAAGAATACAAACTTGGAAAAGGGTTAAATCCATAGAAATTCTGGGATGCAGCAGGACTCGTTAGTAAATGGTTGAGTGCCATCTGCACACTGAGCGTCAGTTGTTGCTGGGACCTGTTTTTGACTCCACTGAACCTTTACTGGTTGTGGTTTGTCTGGCCATCACATGACTTCTCTGAAAATTCCCCCTCCCCTCCATTTCCAGTAAACTGTTTGAACAGGAATGACTCAGACTGAAACCAGCTTCCCTGTAACCACAGGGCTTGTTAAAGAATTTGTCAACGTGGACTCGAGAGGGTTTGTATTAAACTGAGCTGCAACTGCTTCAGTTTGCGTTGCGTCAGGAGTTCCACCAAACAACTTCCTGCTCAGAGAGTCAGTTTCTTGTCTGCAAGGGGTTAAACTGATGAACTTTGATGGTAGTGACAGTTAGACACATGTTAAACCCATCTTTCCCGCACTCCTGAAAGGTCCGGTGTCTTGAGCTGGATTGCTTTTCCACATCTTCATGTGGGGGTTCTCTGCAGAAGCAGAACAAAGTACATTACCACACCCAGCCATGGTTCCTTGGAGAATCCAGCACTGTGTTCTGACATGACACTGTGACTTAATCCAAATGGAATGATTAGGTTCAACTAATAAGCAAAAAAGCTACTTAATCAGCAGTGTAAAAGAAGATGGCCAAATTAAAGATGGATGTCTCCCATGATTAAATTAGCAACTAGTACCTGATAAGTTCTGGCTTGAAAAGGATTCCCTGCTGCTGGTTTGCTTAATATTTTAAGAGTATTTGGTGTGAGAAAAAAGAAGTTAAAGCAGACCACAAGCAGGTTTTTATAAAGCAGCTGACATTAAAATGGAAGTGGTAGTGTCATATACAGTAACTGGAAAACCTTGACTTCTTTTTTTTGCTTTCCCAGAAATAACTTGTCTAGACCCAGCATTAAATCCTGTTCATAATTTCTCTTGCTCAGGCTTCCAGTCACCTCTTTTCTTCATCAGCTTCCTCTCTTTATTAATGGTACTGTACCCGAGATTGCTGGTGTTTGAGTCTAGGCTGCCTGATGGGTTACCAGCAGGAGGCTTGTCTCCGCACACTGTGCTCCTGAAGCTTTGATACCTGCATTTGTTAATATATGTAGGGGAGGTACCTCACCTCCTTTACCACAACCCATAATTAAATGGAAATTCAAAACTAATCAAATCTTGAAGCTTTACTTTAGAAACTTCCCATGAATGCTAGAGAGTGAGATGGAAAACTGAGAGTGAACTAATAGTAAATGTGGTTGCTTTTTTCCATGGGCAGTATAATAACCAGTAAATATACTGAGTAAGAGCTTAGTTTTAAATTGTTCTCCAAAACTAGCGAGTTGAAATAAGCTTTGGGATGAGTTAATAAAAGCCTTAAATAAGGGAACATGTTGTAGAGGATATCCTGAGAAAAGAGGTAGCAAAGAGTTAATATAGGCAGAGGGTAGACAATAGGAACTATGAGTAACGAATGTGTAAGCCACCTCCTTGCTGTGTTTCTTTGGACACTGGCAAGAGAATGGAGCAGTCTTGTGCCTGCATTGTTCTATTCATTTGCACACCTGCTTACAGATAAGGAAAAAACAGCAAGGAGCATTACATTACCTTTGGTAATGGTAATTTAGAGATGACTTTTTCAACTTCTTGACTGTTCTTTCTGTTCCCTCAAACTCCTCTGGCATTTTAACATTCAAGTGTGTAAAATTACTGTAGTGTGCAGGTACTTAAATTGGGAATTATGGAGCCACTGCAGGAATCTGGATTACTTTGCAATATTTTCCCTCAGCATGAGGATAACAGCTCAGAGGAATTTTTTCGGTAATGCTTCTCTTGCTTTGCAATAGAGATGAACCTTTCCAGAAAGAATGTCACCAGGTTGACTGGAAATCTTGCACACTGTGTTTGCACTGTAGTCGCAGAGAAGCAGTTAGGTGAACTCTGCCATTGGATTTGCATGCCCCATCCTGTGTGCGTCAGGAATGTGAAAAGCAAGTTTCTGAGGGAAAAATTTGGTCCCAAGTACTTGGTATTTCACTGCCCAGTATTCCAAGACCAATAAATGATCAAAAGTTTGGGTCAGATAAGCTGCTTCAAAAATGTTTTTTTCAGGGAGAGCCTTCAGAAACTGATAGACATTAATTATGGTATCATAATCAAGAAAATGGCTTGGTTGTTTTTGCTCCTGCTCCAGACACTGTTTAAATATCTGTGTTGTACGAGAGTCTGGTATGCAGACCACTTCTCTAAGCTGTCTGGGAACCTTTGCTACTTCCAACAAGCAAGAGGTATGCTTGGCATTGTACATCTGCTGTCTAGGCTGAGTAGGATGACTTGTGTGTGCAAAAGGACTTGTCAACTGTGTAACAAGTAGCTCACTTTAAAACTCATGTTTTCTGAGCTTAGGTTTTCTTAACTTAGAAGTAAGTTCTCTGTGGAGGAGCAGTGTATTTTTTTCAGTGCTGGTGACTTTGGCTCTGATTTGTCAGATTTGCACTTACTGTGCTTCTGTAGTGTTATTTTAGGCAGCCAGCATGTTGGTGGAGGCAGTGCCATCATATACTTTCAACTGCAGAAGCAAAAGCTGCAGGGATCAATGGCTGATGTGTGGGACCCAGAGCGATAGGACATTCATTTACTTCATTCTTCTTTCAGTAGGTGCCTGCTAGTATCTCGTTATGGAATCACTGAAATTATTCACCTTGAAAGGGACCTGAAGCAGTTTCTAGTCCGACTTTTTGCACAGATTTCAGATCAGCTTAAGTTCCTCAGGGCATTGTCAAGTCTCATCTTGAAGCCCTCCAAGACTGGAGACTGCACAGCCTCTCTGGGTAATCTCTTCCAATGCTGGTCTGTCCTAACGACCTTGCTGCTTATCTGGCATGCAGACTGACAACTGTCTTCCACAAAATTGACTGCAGGATCTGCCAGCTGCCAGGTCTCCTACAAGACATGAATAGAAAGTAGTTCTTTAGCAAGCAAAGAAATAATAATTTTCTTTTGTGCATTGTAAAATTGCAGTGTCAAAGGGGAGTGTTGCTTCTTGCTAATGCACAGACCTGAACTGAGGAGTAGAGGTGGCAGGGGGTGTGATTAAAAGGGCTATTGCTCTATAGAGCAGATCTGATAAGACTGAAAGGACATGCTCCTTCCTGTTCCTTCAGACTGTTTCCTTTAATTGTGTCTTATTCTTTATGAAATTTCTTTATTCTAGTGTGAAGCAAAAGGACTTTTTATGTAGAAGTCGAGAGCTTCAGTTCTAGCTGTAGAAAATGCTGGTGTTAAGTTTGAGAGTGCCTGCTCACTTGCTAAGCTCTGTGATGTGTTCATTTTCATATATTACTTCCAAACTTCATCATGGTATTGGATTTAGTCTGCTTAATCCAGAGGTGGTTGATTTCCTTCCCACTCGTGTTAATGGGACATCTTATTTACCACATCATGGATCCATTAACTCACGCTTAAAGGTTTCACTCTTGCTTCAAGACATATTAAAATTAAATGACCAAGGAAAGGAAAGCTTCCTGTTAGAATGAACACTTCACTCTATTATACTCTGCTCCCATACGACTTGCAAAGGATTCAGCTCTGAACACCAGTCTATCTATGGCTTCTTATGTCTGTTTCTTCTTATAACAGTTTTGAAATGTGATTATACAGACAATAAGTTTAACTGCATTTTCTGTGGAAAAACTTCATTTTTTTTGATACAAGAACTCATCGTAGTTACTCATATGTCTGAGTTTACAAAGTCCCAAAGATGAGCATTTTCTGATTATCTTTGTGGATTGCAGCATCACCCCTTAACATGCAACCAACTTCAAGAATTAGAACACAAACAGCTGTGGAAATAAATCTGTGCATTTCCCTCAACAATCTGTGTACAGCATTTTTGTCCTAGGAAAGGCTGGTAGAAGAATTGACCTGTATATTTGGTTTCTTGATGATTTAGTATTTGTATATAGTATCTACTGTATATGCATCCTTCCCTACGAATTTTCTGCGTGATAGTTTGAAATCTTACAAGCTTTAAGTTCTCATATCTCTGACAGTCTATTTAGTGAGGTTTTGTAGGTACTGCTCTCTTTTTGGTAAAGCCTGTGAAGTCAAAGGCCCTATTTTGTTGCTGTTCAGTTGTCTTAATATTGTACTTTCTAAAACTGTGTTTTCATGTTCAACATGGAACTATTTTTCTATTGTAACTTTCATGTATCGTTACCTGATTCATTTTCCAGATTTTAATGTCTCAGAAAACCCAGACTTCATGTGAGGTGAAATTTATTTCCTTTCCAAGCTCAGAATTTTAGCTAGTCCTATTAACCTGGAATGTCTGTCCTTTGCCTGTTGTGTATATATCTTTGTTTTATCGGACTTCAGTGCTTGCTTAGATCTGCCACCTTCCCTTAGCTGCTTTCAGTAATCCTTGAAAACCTTTTTTAGCTGTCTTTTGACAGCCCTGTTTCCAGGGCCTTTTTTTTTCCCCAGAGTTTGGAGTGATAAGTTTACACCTTATCTCTCACCCCCTCTTCTCTCCAGGCATTGAAATGGAAATAGCTCCTTTTAGTTTGCCCCTTATTTACAGTAAGCAGGAAGTATTTTTGAGAAAGCTAGAACAGAAATCCATAGGCCTTTCTATACATGTTTAGATGTTGAGAGTCATTGCAGCTGGAGTGGGAGATCAGTACTGCCATGAACCACAATCAAAATATTTCTGCTACCTTTGATGTCTTGCAGGAGAGGCATGAAATGGTTTCCTTGGTCACTGAGTAATGAACTGTTTGCAGTGATGGACAATGACTGTCAACTATATCATGATCTCTGTTCTCATCTTAACTCCAGGGTACTGTGCTGATCATTAAATACTGTTGCTGATCTACTGCTTTCTTAGCATGGATATATGTTGTAACCTCTCAGCCTTTAGCTAGCTGTCAGACTTCTTTAAAACTGTTCTTCTGCAGTTAATATGTTATTTCAATGAGTTAATAATTCTTCCCAGTCTTCTGAAATTCTAGAATTCATTGCTTAACCACAAATGGTCATTCTCCCATAAGTTGTGTTTGATTCCATTGTGTTGTAATAGAAAGCTGAAGAAACAAAATATTGTGCAGCTCATTTTTAACATAACTCAGATTTTTACATAAAAAGGAGCACTCTTTGTAGGCAGCTTTTTAAATGTTAAGGACTTCATAATTTAAATAATCTGAGATAGTTGCTTCATAGACATCATCTTCAAACTTTGTGGGAAAAAAAAGTTCTCTTCTTTATTATTTGCATAATTAAACATTGTTTCTAGTAAGAAAATATGGCATAAATTATACTCAGATAGTGAAGGCTTGTCTACTTCTCCCTCGCGTGTAAGTTACACATTCGCAGCAGGGGAGTCTGCTGGCATTAAGAGTTTGCTGGCATTAGGGTAAGCACCTCCTCCTCCAACTTTAGTGTTCTCCTTGTTTGTAGAAAACCATCAAGGTACAACACATTGACTCCAGGTTTCTGTTTATGTCTTTATATTTTTAATGTTCATTCATGATCCTGTTTTTTATTAAAGTAACAAATCCTTTATAACCCCTTCCAAGCCCTCCAGAAATTTATTTTGAGCTTAAGGCTGCCATCTGGTAGGTAATCAATACCCTGCTTGAGTGTTAATACTTGTATCCTACATTACACCACTCTGTTCTTACTAGTAGAAAATGCACATGCTATGAACCTGTGATTTAGTCTCTTATGTTCCTTCCCTTCTTTGGTGGCCTTCCTCTTTGTGCTATATCCACCAGTATACCAGTAATACCAGTATTTGTAAAGTGCTTGACGTATTTACAGCAGAAAAAAATTATGATAGAGAAAGGTTTTCTGGGCCTCAAATCATTGGAGCTCTGAATCAGGCTTTTCAGAAATTGACAACTATCATCACTGCTGCATTCAAGGAAGAGTTGGTTTGTGCAAGGGAGTCATAGCTTTCTTGATGCTCCTAAAAACCAATTGCAACTTAATGTTAGAAAATAAGCTGCTGTATCACAGGCCCATCTGTGCAGTCTTTTGAGAAAGTATCTTCTGTTGAAGTCCAGTCCAGTGCCAATTATTCAGAGCTCTTTGGTAATCTTGCTATGGATCCATCAGCAGTCTCTGTTCTTGGAGATTAAGAAATTTCAGTGTGAACAATAAACCGTGACCCTTCTGTTTTCTGATAATAAATCAGTGTTACAGAGGGAAAAGAGTAAAAATTGATTTTGTAATTATTTTTTTTCCTTTAGCTTGCTAGCTAAATCTAGTGAGATGTTCTTTGCTCAAATACAGAGTTTGTGCAACTTTATAATGAAGAGACAAAGAAGAAATAGAGATTAAATTATAAATGGAAACAAAGTAGAAGAGAGGGATGGGACAAAGCCTTGTAGTTAAGACTTGACTCTTTCAAGAAGGAGGTATTTTTTTCTTACAGGGATAAATGGTCCATGTTAAGTTATACTTAATGCTGTACTATAATACAGGAGGAATATTGAGGTAGATCTTGCTTAGCAGCAAAACTTGTAATTTCTCTTTACTATCCCTTTAGGTTTGGAGGTCTGGGAGGGATTTTTGCTTTTGCAACATGCAGTAATGCTGGTATCAACAAAATGTGCCATTTTACTGAAGGCAGATAGGAAGCAAACTTCCTTGAGCCGCCAGCTGCGACTTGTGAATCAGTATTTCAGCTCTGACCTTTTTATGCCTCTTATTTCCATTCCAATTCTGGAGATCTGATGATTAACCCAATGAAGTAATGTTTAATCATTTAACCTTCCTTTGCCTGTATTTTAGCAGTCACAGGAAATCTATTTCCAAACCAAAGAAACAAATCATCTTTGAAAGGGGCATAGTGAGCTAAAGTATCCTGAAATGTTACGGAGAATGAATCACATTAGCTGAGAGTCGAGACCAGTCTAGATACTTTAATTTTGGGGGAAAATGTTTTGTCTGTAAGTAGCTGAACTTTTCTTTACTTTTTTTTTTTTTTTTTCTTTTAAAGCAGTAACTTATGGAAGTTATTTTGCTTTTATTTCAGATGCTTAAAAAAAATTAGAGGACATTGTTCCCTGCGCAGGCTTTATAACAGAAAAATTATATTGTGAAATAGGTAAAAGTTGTGAAACTGATGGTTGTATTCTCCGAGAAATGAAACTTTTAAGGCTTTTTTTGTCATTATTATCATTGCAGATGTTTCAAAGACAAATGAAATTTAAGGAAGCAACTAAACAAGTATTTCTGAACTGTTCTTATTAAAGTGAATGTCAAGACTGCAAATACATAGTTTTGATGCAACCATAATATGCATATTATTCTGCAAATTATTCATCTCTGTGGTTACATTCGATCATAGAAAATAGGGGAGAAAAAAATCCTTCATTTCTCTCTTTTGTCTGATTTAGTTTTAAAAAGACAAATCTGAAGTTCTGGTCTGAAATGTTTAGAGCTGTAGCTGTGCTTTCTACAAGCACTTGATAATAGACAATGCATTTAAAAAAAACAACTTGAAGAAACAACTGAGAAATAACTTTAAAAGAAAGTTATGAATTAATAAGGTGAGAAAAATCGCCCCAGTGCTGGTCGGGGTGGGGTATTTTCAGAGGCAAAATTGTAATGCTTTTCTCGACACTTTCATCCTTGCTTTTGTAACAAAAATGGTGGTTTTAGCTGAAGGGGGGGAAATCAGTTTTAAGGCACCTTTAATTTTGCAGCAGCCAGAAATGGGGGTTTCTGGTGAGGGAGGCTTTTTGTTTTTAAGAAATTTGATGAAAAATGGTGCACTGTGCTTACACTAAGTTAATAATCTATATGTAATTATATAATATGTTTTATTAAACCAGCTCTGCTGCAAGCATTAGTTCATAGTCACTTGCTAGAGAGCTTATTTCCAATTCCAGCTTGTGAAAATTTATACACCAGTGTATTAGCAATGCAGTCTAAGATGATGGGTAGATATGTTAACATTAGAATAGAAACAATTTCCATTGAAATATATCCTGGCCATATTTGAATGACTGCATTGGAGTGTTTTATTTTAAAGCTACTTTACAATAAGATTTATGGAGCTGTGAAAAAAATGTTCTTGGCTTATAAAAGTGAAAAGATTCTTCTATCCCCGTGAGCATTATGAAATGGTGAACAAAATAGGAACTGAAAATATCATGGTTACATTCAGCTTTGTTGTAGAGTACGGGGGGGACATTTTATGAAATTCCTATGTAAGGCACTACTTTTTCAGTTCACCTTTTTAAAGAGCAAAATCTGATGTAGAAAGGATAGTGTTGTTGTTAGTCTTTAGCACAGTTTTAAGTTTTAAATTAATTTTTAGGTAAATTCTGAAGCAATATGTCTATTTTCTTTTTGGTTAAGGGATAGAATACCTGTCATCTCCTTAGTGTGCTGCATTTGATTTCCTTTGTTGATAGCTGTGTGATCACGCTCTGCAGAAGAGTCTTGCATCTTTTTCAGTTCTTGTCCTAAATCCTCAGTGGGACTGACTGTGTATATTAGTGCTGACCTATATTAGTGATCGTATATTACCATGTCTCAGTTTTGTTTACTAACTTGAAAATAATGATGAGAGAATTTTAGTTTGAGAAGGAACTGCCCTCGATGTTGCAAGACTTCTGGACTTGGTTCACTGGTAAATTATCATGTTTTGTTATTTACCACAACTTGTGTCAAAATGCACTCTTTTATAGTAAAAACATGAAAACTTTTACTTTACTTGTCACGTAGATGCGTTCTAGACCCATTTCTACTAATCTAAATTCAAGAGTTTGGTATCAGCCTTGCTAGGAGTAGGTTTTAATCGCTCCTTTGTACTGTGTGTATCCCAGAAGTTGCACAGAAAAATAGCAGGAATAAGTTTTCAAAAAAAGAGTGAATATTTCAACTTCCATTTTGCAGTAAGACATTCACAGTCCCAGGGTGTCACTCCTGCTGAAAATCAGCAAGTTCACCCCTTACAGAATATTCTGAAGGGTTTTCATATTCTGTTAGGGTTAACAATGGCAGACTGTAAGACATAGGAAATCTCATTTACTTGGCATTTTCCTTTAAGTTGAAGTATTTGTTAGTTGTTTTTTCAAGCATCAAGTACAGTAAATACAGTTATTATTTCAATAAGTTGTTTTTTTCTTTAACTTGAGAGTTAAACTCTCTATTAAGCACTGTAATAGAGAACACTTAGGAGGTGAAAAAGTCAGTAAAAAGAGTAAATGTCCTTCACAGATTTCTGTTGGTTTGGTTGGTTTTTATCTGGCATAGGAAATTGTCAGGTCTGTCGTTCATAATTTAAATAAGCATGCTGTTGTCAAACAATTGTCATTACTTGCATTGGTGTGTAGCACTGAATGTTTCAATAGAATTGTAACAGTTAAAATGGCATTCATTAATTTTTTATGAATTTGCTTGTAGTTTTAATCACAAATTAATGATTTTCTAAATTCCACACTACTGAAGTCTGGAACTTACAATATCCTTAATTACTGTTTAAAGCTATTTCCTTGTGAAATTGTATAGGTTTCTACAAAATGTAAATCAGTGACTGTTGCAACTGGAAAAGAAGCTTTTTTTTTTTCTTATTTGTAGGTTTTGGAAGGGTAATAATTATTTTCTTAAAGTTTGCTATTACCAAAGACACTGAGCTTTCTATAACTACTCTTGTCAAGCCTGGATAGAGAAGACTGACCCTGGTTCTAACTTTATGGACAGTTTTGCTTCAAAAGAATTTTATTCTTATATCAATTCACTCAAGCTGCTTGTGAGAATCTTTAGGTTTGCTTTTTAAAATGTTTACTGTGTATCTGGTGAACTTTGAGACCAAAGTTAGTCATGAGAATGTTTGGAAGTGAGGATCACAAAATAAAAACGAGCATCATGTTCTTAGCATGGCTTTGTAAAGAATAGCTCTAATGTTATAACTACTGCCACCTCTGCTGCTTTTAAAGTATTTTAGATTCAACTCTCTGGATTTAATGATTTTTACACTTCTCTTTTAGATGGTACCTAAAATTAGCTACTGTGATTGAGATCCAGTGTTTCAGAGAAAACATGGAAGAATATAATGGAATTATTGTAGTCTATCTTTGTGTTTTGAGAAAGTACCTTTTTAACATTGTAAATGGTATCAAAGGAGTTAATTCCCTTTGCTTGTTTAAGGAATAAGATATAAGCAGCCTGGCATTTCAAAGATACAGGGAAATAAACGCTAGAAATCCTGTTTCCATGTTAGTGTTCCACTTGCAGAGTTTTGGGAAGCAGAACTCAATACATGTGGGTGCTCCGGTTGTCACAGTGAGCAGTGTGAATTTCCCTCTCTTCCCTCTAAGCCAAGAGTTTCAAATTGGCCTTTGTGTTTTAAAATATTCTCCCAATTGCTAGTTAAGAAATCCCAAAGCATGGAGTGTTGATACTGAAAACCAGGGATTCTGAGGTATGTTCATTTTGTGGTTTGCCTCATTAATATCTTATTTTCTTGTTTGCAGGATTTTGCTTCCCGGGCTAAACTGGCTGTCCAGAACCTGGTACAGAAGGTTGGGTTCTTTGGCATTTTGGCCTGTGCTTCAGTAAGTTCATTTCAGTTGCAGAGGGGTTATAATTAGAAAATGCAGATCAAAATGAATGCTGTGAACTGTGACTTGGTTTTATGCAAGTCCATGTGGATCCTCATGCCTTTTTTGCTTTTTCTGTGTTTGCTGTGGTGCTTTAAAGAACTGCGATGGTTGTGGTACTGGCAAGTACAATAGCATGGAAAAACTCCAGTTCTAGATTAGTACCAAACAGTGAATTCTGCATAAAAGCAGAGTGAAGTTGTTATCCCTTCCTTCAGCTTCACCATTGGGCCTTTTGACACTAGTTATCCTTGGAAGATAATGGGTTTGGAATAGTTCTATTTCCTTTTTAATCCATCACAAAAGAATGGTGCAACAAGGGATCCCTTTTTTCGAAAGACAAGACAATTCATTCTACACATCAACATGGTATGGTGAAATCTGATAAGAACAGGTCAGTACACTAAGGATGTAATGGCTTGTCGTGGTGAGGAAGACTTACAAGAGGCTGAACTAAGACATTCTTAAAACTGGAGACATTTCTGTGTTTTGTTTTCAGATCAGGGATGCTCCTGGCATGTGATGTTCAGGCCACATGCTCTCTAAGAAGGGCACATGCTGCTCATTGTGTTAGCTGGTTTTTGGCAGATGAGGTCATATGCCCACTGACAGTTATCCTGTTGAGACCTTCCTAGCCAGATTATTAGCTGGCAAGATACACCAAGAGCTGTATTTTTACCTATAAATTCTGCTGGAATATTGCTATAATTTCTTTATGTACTGTAGCTTATAGTGCTTGGCACCTTCAAACTCCAAGATACGTGCAGCTTGATGAGTGGAAAACTACCTGTATAAATCCTGATTAGGATATCCATCCACAGTAATTCCTCTTGAGTCTGCTCAGGAGATATCTTTGGGTCATTAGGAACTAGAAAGCAGAACGAGGAAGCAAGTTTCAAAGCCATAGCTTGCATGAACTATGAACCACTTGTAGCTTATTTCTTCCTCTTTAAGTTAGAGGTCATACAAGCATCTCCACTGATGATATTTGAGTATTTAGGGTAGCATAATACTGTTCTTGAGAGGTAGAAAAATAGTGAACCAGTTGAGGCTTAAACTTTAATCTGGAAGCGTAGTGAAAACTGGCAGGAATATGTTCCTCACGCTTCTATCTCACAAAATGTGGGATGTGATGTGCAGAAATGTGCTTATGGTGATGGAGAGAAGTGTAGGTCCCATATGATCCCATTCTTCTGGAATAACTACAGCCATTAGCCAGCTGCTCAGCTGATGAGGTATTAATTCCACTCTTGTCTAGCACCTCTTAAATTGTAATTTCCAAAATTGCAGAAGTGACAATGCTAACTCTGCTCAAATGTAAGTAACCTGTGTTAGCTGGAAAGAATCTCATTGAAGTTGCTGGAACAGAACTTCTGTCTACTCATCTTTTGAATGTCTTCAAGTGGAAATGTAGGTTACAACCTGTTCTTTAAATCTTTCCAGTCAGTAAGCTCTTAAACTTCTCCTTTGCTGCCTCTGACTCACTATTCTCTAGTCATCATCTTGTGAGACATCACTGCATAGTCTATTCTGTCTGCCTTTTGTAATCAGAACAGCTTGTAGATGGCAGGGAGGAGTTTCTGCAGTGGCTGAAGAAGGAAAAGTGTGGATAAATGGAGAACGTGAGGAAGGAGTTGGTAAACATGTGAGGTGATGTGTAAACTCTTCATAGTTCCTGCTTAGTAATACTTAAACATTTGCTTAACTTCTTACCTACTCGCTGTGCTGTTCCGTGCACTCTAAGCTCCCTTTGGCTTACGTGGGCTGTCCTGGGTGGGGGGCAGAATGAGGAATCACAAATCCACCATGGTACACTTGAGGGTTTGTAAATGTGTTTACAGAACAACTGCAGAGTAGCAGTAAAAAAGGTGAGGTTGAACGTGGCAGAGGCATTGATAAGGCAAAGGGATTCACAGCTACAGGTTTCTGTTGCATCTGTAGGTGAGGCAGACAGTGCCCCACATGTGCTCCTTACATTCATGCATCTTCCTCATGAGCTTCAGGGCTTTATTTCAGGGTTTCTCTTGCTTATTGCTGCTTCTCCATGTGCCAGAGGGTGTCTCATTTATTAGCCCCCTTATAGTTGCAGTTGGGTGTATTTTTTATGATTAGAGAACTTGCATTTAAAGTGGTAATGACTGTCCCAGCTGCAGGTTGTTGTCTGTCAAGCAGTGACTTCTAAATGTTACATAAAAACACAATCAAATTGAATTTAAAACTTTGCAAGTTTATCCAGTGAAGTCAACTGAATGTAATATTGTTTAGTGGCAATAAGAAAGCCATGTTATTGGCTGGAGCTTATTTTCTATGTGAAGGCAACTCTGGGGAAGGAACAAAGCCAAAATTAACCCTGGAAAATGCTTGCTGTGACTTGTGAGAATTTGCCCTCCTGTCTTTATGGGTTTTTATGGCAACTCTCAGTACTGCATGTATCCCTTTGTTTTCCAAATCAAAGAGAAAACCTTGCTGGCCATCTAATACACCCCAACAAGGACTTGAATAACTTTTTACTGTGATATGTTTAGTGTATTGATGATATCCACAGTTACCCTGCTTCAAGCGTGTTGCTCCCTCTATGGTGATAGCAATACAGAAGTTAAAATGTACTATGAACCTGCAAAAAACCCCTCAAACCATCCAACCAAGAGCATACTTGAGACCTAGAGCAGACTTGGCTCAGAAGAGCAGAAATATCTGGCCGTGGTATAAGTAAATAATTTACCAGCCTCCTATGCCTAAGACAGCTGTCACAGGTAAAGAATCATGTTGGTTGAAGTGGAGCATGTTTCGGGGCATGATTAGAGACTGTTTCAGATTTCTTCCTATGCAGGTGGTGTTGTGGGTGCTCATAAATTTGAATTGCTGGTCTCTATCAGCTATATATAACCCTCATAAGCTTTCTCAGAGATTTCAGATTTCCATTCAGTCAAAGTTAATATGTTTTATGGTCTTTAACAACCTACCCTCTTTGTGTAACAAACCAACACAAATACTGCAGGATATTACCCCAGTAATACACTGCTACTGTGAATTACATGTACCCCATGAGTTTGCTCAGACAGACTGCCCTTGAACTGCATGCTAAGTATAAAAGGTTGGAATCTGGATACTTTCTTGATTTAATTTCAGGAATATTTTACAGATAGTATCACAATACCAAACATCAAGCCAACAGTTTAAGAATAAAAAATACTTTAAAATCAAATGAAGTGCATATGCTTAATAAAATGTAGTCACTGCTTTTAAACTGGATACATATGACTACAAATGCCACATTTTAATGCACTTTCTCAGATGGAAGTCACTGGGGATCACTTCGAACACTGGCCTCCAAGAGTGATGTGCTTGTCAGTGAGAAAATTTGATACATCACTCAGAATGGCTTTACTGTGGTTTCTGTGCATTTCACATGGAAAACTTTTTGTTAGCTTTTTTAAAATCCAGGGGTAAGGAGGGACCATGAGAATGGAATTGTCTGGGACCTTGTCTAGCAGAATCCCAGAGACTTAAGTTATGTGGTGCGACATTGACATTTTTGTAAGTATTAAGACACAAGAGTTTTGGATCAAGTTGGATAAGGGGAAAATGTGCATTTTTCAAAGTTTCAGAGTCTGTCATGTTCCTGTTCATTTAAGTGCGTGCTGCAGTTCACAAACTTCTCTCCCTTGCACCTCATAGATTCCAAACCCTCTGTTTGACCTGGCTGGGATAACATGTGGACACTTTCTGGTTCCCTTCTGGACCTTCTTTGGTGCAACCTTGATTGGGAAAGCAATAATTAAAATGCACATCCAGGCAAGTACTACACCTCCCTTAGGGCTCTAGGGTGAGGACTTGTTTCTTTTCTGACTGTTAAACCATGTTGGTAATGAATTCTGGAGTCTCCCTTCCTGACCTGAAGTAATGGAAATTAATTTGGTGCAAAGGATTTACAATAAAGGATCTGCCAGGCTTCTTATGCTCAAAACTGAATAATTTATAGCTACAAATTAATGAGCTCGCTGCCTACACCGCTCAGGAAATTGGTGGTTAGCCAAGTTATTTACCTACGGTTTTTACCAGACCGAAAGGACTTCGTACTCATAATGAACTTGCGTTTTTGGTAACAAATACTTACTTCAAAGAGCACTGCAGCTACCCCTCACTGGTTAAGCAGCACTTTTAAATGCTCCCTTCTATTTCAGTTGAGTGTGTATGGAAACCCCATTTCTTTCAGGCCTTGCAGAAAGCAGTTTGAGTCTCTGGGCATATCATCCAGAGCTTTCAAGCATGGTTAACAATATCTGGTATCCTCAGACTATATATTGAAAGGGCCAGATTTCAGAGCATGTCCAGTTTTTCTTGCTAACTTGGAGCCTTATTGGATTCTCTGAATTTAGCAACCAGAATCTCCAGTTGCTTGCCAAAATGTTGAGTCTGTCTTAAAGTATGTCACCATTTTGTGCAATGAAAGATGACGCGTTGATTCCCTGGTGCTTTGTTACTGGTGGAGGTGTGGTTAGTGCCATATCATGAACTACAGTGCTCCATTCGTAATGATTACAACCAATGTTTTCAGTGGGGACTTGATTTGGGTGTTTTTAAGCATCTCCCTAGGACTGGTGCGGTGTCTGTAGCTGTGTTGTTTGGAAATCTGTGCTGTTACTACATTAAAAATAGCAGAAGCTATTAGTATTATAAAATTACTCATCTAGTACCCTCCTGAAGCGGCTCAAAAGTCTTCCTTTTGCCCTGAACATAGTTTAGTTTTCAACTCTTTCTTTTTTTTCTTCCCATTTTTTTTTTTTGTAAATGGTTATTTTGCTTTGTCCAGTCCTTAGAGAGGAAACAACAAACAGATCTAAAAATCCTTTCATTTACTATTAGCACAATTTTCCCCTCACACTTACTTTGTTTTATCTGAATTTTTCTGCTTTTAAATCTGTGTACTGTTAGAAAAGTGAAAAAGTATTTGTGTTATGTTCCTTTTATGTTGCCTTGTTTAGCTAGCAGAATGTTTGCTATGTAATTTATAGAGCTCCCCACTCAGATCAAATGCAAGTGAAAAAATATTTCCCAGTGTCTTGTACAGTTGGTAAATCATCCTATTTTGTAATACGTTTCGCTATTAGGAGTCTCTTTTCTGCGATGCTTAATTTCAAGCATACTCTTGTGCAATAGCCTTGATTTTGTAGTGATCTTGCTGCAATTTGGAATTTAGGAAATGTGAGAGTCATGGAAAAGGCTTATAATGAATCTCTCTAGACAGGAAGCAAGTGACTCGGGTGCAGTGGCCATCCCAGAGCTGCTTTTAACTGGCCTCTTCCTCCACAAAATCGTTTTGTGTAGTCCCAGTCACATCCCTTATTTCCAGACTGGTGAATGCAGTTCCCGTTAGATCATGTTTAAATGGATTTAAGGAGACTGTGGGAACTGTTTGTGTGTGTGCATACTCATCTGCGCACAGTCTTGCTCACTCTTTGCAAAAGAACAAGCTGTCAAATGTGACAGAAGTGGGATTTGCAAAGCCTGTTTTAACAACATTTGAACTTAGAAGAGAAGGGAGTGGTAAAATTAGGACATTGGGGTTTTCTGCAAAATAAGCTGTGTCACAGAGGTTTTATTGGAATTGCTCTGTTCCAAATAGGCTGATGCATTAGAGACTGACGTTCTGAGGGTTTTGGACAGACAGGTACCCTGTGGCTCTTAATTTGGTCTTCACTAAATAGGTTTTGGTTTTGTCTCTGTCTGAAGCACACAAACCAGGTGACTAAAAGCTCTATTATTTTTCCCTTCTGTGATCTTTAAGTGCGTGTGTTTGTGTAAGGGGATGTGCATTTTTCTGCACAGTGATGACTGTTTTTCCATTAAAACATTGTTGACGGAGTAAAGTGACCTTGAGCTTCTGGGAATTGAAGTTTAGGGAGGATGCGAATGGTTTGTAACACAGGCTTACACAAACACTGCAAGAAATGAAGCCTAGGAGGGAATAGAATAATAAAGAGCTTTTTGCTGTCCTGCCTCTGTTTGAAGAGAGTATTGAAAAATAAAGATCTCGAAAAGGGAAGGGAAAACTGTGTGTGAGTGCTGGAGGAGCTGTCTGGCTGGAAAGGAACCTAAATTGTCATACCCATTGTCTCTGCTTCCCTTTTGATCAAACGTTTCTCTTAACTGATGTTTTCCTTCCTACAGAAACTTTTCGTTATTATAACATTCAGCAAACATATAGTGGAGCAGATGGTGTCCCTGATCGGGTGAGTAATTCTTTAACATTCATTAAGTGGAAAAATACTGGAGATGTGCTGAAAGTTGTGCTTTGCTTCAAAGTGCAGGCTTTGGCCAACGCATTATTTTAGGTCTGACTTGCAGCTTCATTCCTCACCTCAAAGGCTTCAAGTACTTCAAGAAACATAATAGCGCCGAAGGTCGGATGGCCTGAGTATGCAACACCAACAGTTAACTTTCACCCCGAAATGTGATACCACTTTTCTAATTATAGATCGCCACTTACAGCTGCAAACAGGCTGATTTTTAAGGACTTTCTTCAATGCTGTAGTGTGATTCTGTGACAAAAATTGAAGGAACTGTGGTGTTTTATGCAGCATCTCAAGGTGACAAGAAACATTTTCCATAGGTTAAACTGCCTGAGACACTTAAAATATTGAATCTCTCATAAAATGCCAGAATGAGGAACTGGGTGTGTAAAGCTTTATCTCCATTCTCCTGGGGTTTTTTGGTAGGAGAAATGACAGTTTTCATGGGTGAACTGTTCAGATTTTGAGAAAGTTTGGGGTTTTTTGTTGGTTTTGGTTTTTTGTAGTTTTGTTTTTATTTTGGACGGAGTTCTTCACTAATTGATTCCTGGTTTATATTTTAAGTTAAAATCTCAGTTTCAAACAAGAAAGCTAAGCAAAAGCACTAGCAAGGAATAGCTGGGGGAGGTGGAAGACAATACAAACAACATACTTCCATGTTTTCTCTGTGTGTTTAAGTGGAGATTGGACACCAGTGAGGAAATGTTAGAGTTTTGCTTCATACCTGTCTGTTCGGTCACAAAGTTCTCTGTGATTTTAAAATCCACTGTTGGTGTTAACATTTCGTGCCTGGTAATCCAGTAAATGACATTGCAGCAGCACCTCTCTAAACATGTAGAAGTTTCACAAACTGCTTGAACACAAAGTATGCAGCTTAATTTAAATGTAGGCAACTAGATCAGATCACATGGATTTCATCAAAAATTCCTGCTTAATTGCTTAAATGAAAAACTGTGTTCTTTTGGGGAGGGGAGGAAGGTACTGCCTGTTTTCAGCACACTGATCAGTTTAAAGTCAGGGATGCAGGTTTCAAGTTTTAAATGTAAGTCTCTAACATTTAAATAGCTTTATTGTTGTGGGTTCGGGTTTCTCTTCGATTTCTGTGGTTTTATTTTTAACTAGGTACGTATTATTCATTCATGAGATAAATTCTAAGGTGTTTTCTGTTTTTTCAAGGTCTTTTACTTGTTTTATGGTGTAAACTGATCAACACTTTGCTATACAAACCTGTAATAACTGTTTTCAGGTAAAATCAAAAAAAGCCACACTCCTCAAGAATAGTTTCAAGAGGAAGAATGTCTGGAAATGATTCCTTTTAAAATACGTAAACTCAAAGTAGTAATGCTAGACATAGAAAAAGGAGTGGCACACGGGACATTCTAGGGCTTTTCACTAATGAAACAAATCCTGACATTATTACTTCCTGATCATCTGATTGCGTGTCTGGTTTGTACCAAACTTCAAAATTAATTTGTTGCTTTGAACATTATTTAAAGGAAGTAAGAGAGAAAAGTGTGGTTACTTTGAACCACCATTAGTCAGTTATCCATCACAGTAGATGCTTTACTGCTAACGTTTGGTCTGTTACTTGGTCAGGTATGTTTCCAGAGATTTACGCTCCTGCAAACCTTTGAGCCAAAACTAGTCGTTTTTTCCAGCTTCATCTGTCTTGGAGATAATTTTGCATTGAATTACTTCGAATGCGTGCACAAGACCTCTGCTGGATTCAGATTTTATGAGATGGTTGATGTCAGAGTTAAAAAATGTTCTCGGGAGACAGCAAGATTTTTGGAATGTCCCGGTATCCTTGACTTTTCTCAAGCTGTCTGCTAGCATTACCTCATCAATTTCTTTTAGAGTGGAGTATAAAACATGTTAAACAATAGCCTGCAGTAAATCCCTTCTTATTAAATTAAAATACAGTTTCATTTAATGGTCGGTAACTTTATTTTAGTCAAGTTCTACCCAACACAGTGACTTAAGACTTTTTTTGTCTGGGATGTTGCTCTTTCACTAGGAGATATCTAAGCACAATACATTAAAATAATGAATGTGTTCATATACAGAATAACTAAAATCTAGGCAGAAGATTTAAGTTATGAAATAAAGGCTGAGAACCTTTGATTTTAAAAGCCAGAGACAATGTCTCTAACTCCATGAGTCTTGGTCAAAAAGCAGAAATGATTCACCTGTGGACCTTGCCCATAGCCCAGAAGTTGTTTACTTCTCTTAGTGGATGCTGCTGGCGTTGCGCACCAAGGCCTGCTGTAACAAGGCTTTTTACATATAATTTAGGGTAATTTGATTGCACAATTTTGTCTTGGTCTCCATTACAAAAGAATCTTAAAATACTCCTCAATTAATTAAGAGAAGAAAGAGAGGAAAAGAAAATGCGGCTGGAAATTAAGAAGCCGTTTGCAGAAATGCTTGTAAAACATTGCTGTAGCCAGTGTTCGAAAGAAGAGGTGTGAAGGATGGGAGGTGCAGCAAATCTTGCAAGAAGGGACAAGGAGACATGGATGGGTTTAAGAAACTGAAGTTAGCGCAAGTCTTGAGACCAAAGCTGAAGAGGATCACAAATATACTGGTAGCTCACATGCGGCTGGTGATGATCAACCGATTCTGGCAGTTAATAGTTTACAGTGGTATTGTTGCTGTCTAGAATGCTAGTAGAGGATAATGTTTCCCCTCAGGTTTTGTTACGTTCATAAGCTTTGGTGAAGAAAGATGGTGTGTCAGAGTTTTGCCTTGTGTTCCAGCATTTGCACAAGAGTTCAACTTATTGATCATCCAGGTAAAATGCTGGGTTTAGGCCAAACCTAGGCCATTTAAAATGTTTCATTATCATGTGTGTTGCAGGGTTTATTTTGGCTCTTAAGTCTTTCCATTTATTGTGGAGTTTTACCTGCAGCTGCAGGGTTGTTTATGAAGTCACACTAAACGTGTTGCATTTAATCACAATCTTATTTTCTTGGAAGTGGCAGTTGAAAATGTGGATTAAGAATTCCCAGGAAAACCAGTTCTCAAGGCACACACCATCCTCAGAAATGCCTGCCATCAATTCTGGTGGAATGTCCAGAAAGAAAACAATCTCAGTTTAATTTTTTAGTTCAGCACGTTTGTAATGCATGTTTGTGTTGTGTAACAGTGAGTTAATAACTGTAGAACTCCAACAGACATCTAAACGTGCTTTATATAGCATTAGGCAACACGTGGCCTTGGTCTCAGAAGCATCAATGGCAAGTGGTAGGGCTGCATCCCTCGGACAAATCCCGCCCTTCAGGCAGAGACATTCCCTCTTCCTCTTACATTAACAATAAACTCCTGTAGGCTGCAGAACATCTTAATTGCAGGCTGAGAGTTACTCAGAGGGAAGCTGAGCACTGAGAAGTGCTCATGTGATACATCAGCTATGCGATCTCCTTAACAAAAGGAGTGAATGACTGCCTGTAGCAAATATGCCTGGCTAATTTGAAGAGCAGTAGAAACTAATCTATTCCGTTAGTGAGCTGAGTCAATAAATTGATTTGAAGTTTAAATAGAAACAACTGAAATGCATGTAAAAAACCCTTTGCATAGTTCCACGGATTTCAGAAGTGAAGCTGTTAGTGCTGTGATCCGTGGGTGAGAAGTGTCATAACACTGTGAAGTGTCACTCAGCAACCTCCCCCAGAATATCACTGCTTCTGAAGGGCTTCTTAACCTCCTGGGTTTTGTGGGGCAAATGTTCATGCTTACTGGCTACTTAGGCCAGGCTGAATGACTGCACATCATAAAGGAAAACCAGCTTTTTAGTAACAGGGACTTGAATCACTGCCTTGACAAACCAGTTTGCTGCTATTTATTGTGCCATAATTCTTTGCTTCACAACTTAATCTCAGTTGACTCTTGAAAGGAGCATGATGTTCCTTTCACAGGAAAAAGTACAAATGAAATGATGGTGGCTGAGGTAACTGAGAATTTGCTTAACAATGTAGGCTTAGATTACTGCTTAGAATACAGGTCAGGAATCTGCAAGGATAGAAAGGGCACCAGGAGTCAGTTGCCCTGGAGTGGGATGAGTCCTTTCTTGGGTTTGCATTGTACTTGGGGCTTGGGGGCCTTCAGCAGGGGTTGACTGTGTAACATGGCCAGTGTGCATCTTCGCTGCCTCGTGTTGCTCTGCTCTGGGCATACCCCCTGCCAAGGAGCCCAGCCCAAAGCCGGTCACTCCTTCTGACTGGGTGGCCCTTTGTTTTGCATGTGTGCCAGGCCAGGTCCTGTTAACTGGCCTCTTCATTAAAGGAGGTTTGGAAAAACAGGTTCTGATCAATATTTAAAATGAAACCTGTGTCGCAGAATTCAACCATGAGTAACTCCAAGTGCTGAGAACGTGGATAACTGAGCAGGGACCCCTGAACCCCAGAGAAAGCTGCTTCTGGAAGGTTATCCCAATACACCTGACGTTTCTTGGTGCAATAAATCATCAGCTTTCTTCCCACAAGTATATCAGAAACCTGTGGGACTGTGCCCTCATAATAACACCCTCTACACAATAGATTAGGTCTGCACAAAAAAGGCTTTAGTGCCTTGAAAGGAATGCAGATGTGGATGAAATTTGAGTAGCTTTGGTGTTGAAAACCTTCTAGTGGGTCACAACAGAATTATAGAGGTTTATTTGCAAAGGGCCTGTAGGTTTTAACTCTGAACAAGCAAACCTTTTTTACTATAAATTGTGTTCAAAAATACATCTTTAAAGCACAAAAGTTTCCTTGCAAAGAGCCATATTGAGCAGAGCTGAACCAGCAGTTCAGAGATGTTGCAATTCCTATTTTTGAAAGCCTTGATTTGAACAGAAGAGAATGTCCCAGAGAAGAAAACAGCAGTTTTGCAGACAGCTTGGGGAATGTGGGTATTGGAGCATAGCTCAAGGTAAAAATGACGTCAAGCGTGTAACAGTTTTAGCTTGGTAATCTTCAAATACGGTAGTTTCTTTCTTCATCTCATAAAGCAAGTGACTGTGCCATGCAGCCCTTTAGCCCTCAAAAATGTCTCTGTTGGACCTGACCATGAACCAGATTTATTTTCTGCAGTTTTAGAACACTGAATGCAGATAACATCTCAATGTCACCAAATGTTCTGAGGCCCAAGTGGCGGTGATGGGGACGGAAGCTGGAGGCTGTGGTTACTCCCTGGGTGACTGCGGAGCCTGGGTTTTGCTGTGGCTGCTACCCCTGAGCCAGGGTCCAGATTTGCTGCAGCATCAGTGTGGGGCTGAGTCAGGGAGCTGAAGGTCCACTGAGTCACTGCTGGGTCCTGGTATTGGTGGAGCCTCAGGGAAATGGATGGTTTAAATACTGTGAGAATCTTTATCAGCACAGGAAATGACAGCTCATTAAAATACTAACCGTTAAGCCTGTTTAGATCACTGTCTGGAAAAAAATTAACCATTGAGGGTTCAGATAACTTGGAGGAAGCAAGGTGCTCTGTGCAGACTGAGCACAGGCTGCAAATTAATGAGTTTGCTGATTGTCCAGTGGCATAAAAATATTCCTGTTAGAAACTATTTTGCAGTGGTTTCTAAAATCTCTTACTTCCCAAGTTGATGCCATACTGGAACAAGACTGCCAGTTCCTTCTGGGGGAGGAATGGCCCAAATAACCAAGTACGGTGTCTCTTCCCAAATGCCTTCAAATTGCTTTTGATCTGTGGGATGGATTTTTCTTACGTTCTTACAGGGGAATGGAGGGATGTGAATCTAACACAGGGAAACTGTGGGAGGAATGAGTGCTGGGTGTGATGATTTAATGATCTTTTGCATAATTGTTCAGAAGGTGTGAGCCTTTGCTCTGGCCCTCTCGCCTATCTGTCAAGAGCTGGGCTTGCTTTGAAGACCTTATTTAAAGAGGGTTGGAGGTGCTGGAAGCTCCAGCCCAGCACGCTTCCTCTTTCCTTTGTCACATTCTTCACCACCACTTAACTCCCTGTTTTGTAGAAGGAGATAATCCCTGGCCTTCGGCCATGCTTGCTCTGGGGCTGCAGGACCGAGATGCTGAATGTGTTTGTGCGAACAAAACCAAAGGCACAGTGCTGTTTTCCTCCTGGTTTGCTTCTCTGTTGATGCTGTGTCATTGTGGATTGTAGCGCTGGCATTTCCTAAAAGGATGTTTTTCTGTAGCCCAAATAGCTGAATCTGAGCAGAATGTGTATGATGTTGTTTGTCCCTGGACCCAGGGAGGGTCCGGATGAGGACAGAGCCAGGCAGTCCGACAGCACCAGTCCCCGTGATAACAGTTAAATGTTGGGGTTCTTCCCAAATTAACAGCTGTGGCTATTTCAGAGATCATCCATAAAATGGGGCTGTGACTCAATATTGCATCACCTTTCCAAGCAGGGCTTCGGTGCGCTTCAGCCTGGCAGCTTGTTTGCACCATCTCTTCAATGCCTGCATTTCTCATTTCCCTTCAGATTATTATTCCCATGATAAAATAAGTTGCATGTTTTTAAACCTGCTGTGCTTAATGTTTCTTGATCAATGGGACTGATTCCAGTGGTACTGCTGAATACATACGAAGCTCAGAACTGGATGCTGCTGAAGTTGATATTTACATTTGTAATTTCCATCAGAATAAGTGAACTTTAAGAACTGCTTAATCAGCTGCTTAATCATCACTGGCTCCAAGAGGCCTTTTACAAATGAGAAACTTTAATTAGCAGTAAACCCCATCATATTTATGTTCCTAAAAGGTGAGTCTGCAGCGGCAGCTTCAGTGCTCCTTGGAAATACTTGCTAAATCTAATGTTTCACTCTGGAAAAGTAGGCAAGGGCACAAGAGTGTGTTTGTAAGATGGGAACTTTGTATCCTAAATCATGGACTGGGAGATTTTATAGTGAAATGCTACTGCAGTGATACTAAACTGCAGCATTTGATAGAGATCTGTACTTCAGCAGTTAGCACAGCCTGTCATTAGTTACCCGAGTGCTCACAATTTTAAAACCAAAGGTTATGAAATGTCAGTAGCTCAGGAGTAACCTCTGCTCCTAGAGATCCACAGATTAAAACTGTGCCTGTCAGAAGTGCAATATCAGGGCAGAATCATTTTAAAGAAGTAGTTTTAATATTAGTGAAAATGCAGCGGAATGTGTTGAATAAGTTCCTACTTTTTGTTACACTGGCATAGGGAAATACTTCTTATGTTCCCTCCCTTTTTGGTGCTTCACCCTCCTGTGTGAGAAAAATCCTGCCTGCAGTTCCAAGGATTCTGTTAAAAACAGGTTTCCCAAAATCTCTCCTGCCCTTTCATGACTGGAGACTTTCATTGGAGGCTCAGCCATCCTTTGGGAAGCAGATGAATCAATTGCACGGTGTGTTTTAACGAACACAGCTTTGCTGTAACCAGAATGGAAGCTTTAAAGTCAAACTTATAGAACCTGTACATAGAGGATGTAGTTTCTAAAGGAATCCTAGAGCGTCTTTGCTGGATCTCTGTGTGTGGTGTGTGGTGCTTCAGAGACACACGAAATTTGGGGGAAAAAGCAATTTAATTTTTCATTTGAATAGAAATCACGGCTTTAAACCAAAACCAATCAGCTGCATCTGTTTAATTACAAATACCAGGTAGCACTCTGAAAGCAGGCTTCAGCAGTGGCTTGGTCACTGAAGCTGAATGGGTGTTTCTATTGCAATGTTAGAATGCAAGTACTGTTTTTTACTGAAATGTGATGATTTTACTGAATTGAGGCTGTACCAAAAGCTAGTGCAGTTCCTTGGAAGTCTGTTTTCGGTTTCAATCCCTGGTGAAGCATTCGATTTCAGCAGAGGATCAGAATGAATTCAAACAAAATCTGGTGGTTTAATGGTCACTGTTTCAGAAATTTCCTCCGAATCAGAATTTCCTCAGAGATTTTCCCTCTCACAGGAAACAATCCCAAGCAATTCTATCCCAGTCTCCTGGGAAAACTGCTGTAAGCCTCTGCTTTTCAAGTAAATTGTGCTGGAAGGACAGGATATGCAGGAACAGCACCACTCCTTCTAGGAGGGTGTCCTTGTTGCTGATTAAGTGCAAAATTCATTGATAGCAGGGACAGCCACCAGTGCCACCAACTTCATGGCTTATTTTGACAAACAGCTTCTAGTGAATGACCTCTTATTTCGTGTTTTACCAGTTTAAAGCTCAAGTCCTTAAGCAGCTTGCCCAGACCTGTAAGAAGGAGCAGCAGGTTGTGTGTTTGAGGCTTTTCTTGTGTGTTTTGTTTAGGCGGATAGAGCCCCCAGAGTGTGGATGAGCAAAGTTCTGTTGTGCACTGAGGGCCTTTTACTTTCTTATCCTTTCATATTCTTTATCTGAAGGACAATAGGCTTGATTCTGAAAGGAAAATGCAAGGAATTGGTTTGAGATTATTCGACAAACAGGGTTATCTTCCCTTCTGAAGTCGGATGTGTAAATAGGCTTGTGGTTTGCATCTTGACTCCTGAAACTGGCTTTTGAAGGTGTATCTTTAAGTCCTTGCAAAGCAGCACAGAATTACGATGCAAATCTGTCCCTTCTGCCTATGTACTGATGTCTGGCTTGAGTGTAACCCCTGAAGATGTGCATGGAAGTCTTCCCCCTCCTCCCTTGGTAAGAGCAGGGTTATTGAGTTGAACTTCACTGGATCTGCAGGGGAAAAAACACTGGTTTGTAATTAAATAAAATGAAAACTGATTTTTTAAGACTTAGATCTAAGATTCGATGTAAGGTTATGATTTTAAAACGTAAGCTTATGTCTGCACTTCAGATATGAGGTGACACATACGTTAGCTGGTTGATGAAATTATTGACTTCTGACAAAAGAGTACAAGTGACCAATACTGTCCCACCGAGATGGGATTTCAGAAACTGCATCCTTCACGCTGTGGATTCATTATTTCCTTGACATTGGTCTGCTTCATTTGAATCCTTATTTAAATTTCTGCCCCTTTTTTTCAGTATTAAAGTCTCTGTGGTTGTGCAAAACACTGCAGAGTTTGAGAAGCCACGGTCCCTGCAGTCAGGGTCTTGCAGGTCTTCAAAATAGCTTCATTCAAATGCCTGTTGTGCTCTTAATTCTCAGTTACACTCACAAAAGGGAAAAGAGAAAAAAAGACGAATATTTTTAGTGAAAAAACTTGTGAAATTGGGTGTTGGTGCCCAGGATCTCCTCACGCTGTCACAGCTCGGGTTTCATGGCTTTGTTCGGCTGCTGAATATGAACTGGGCACTGATGTGCTTTGACTTTCAGAGATCGTTTGAGCAACCAAGCATTCTGTTAATCATTCATCTCTCATCATTTAAATATTCCTCCTTTCATAACCACACAGAACGTTAAAAGTAAACCATTACCTTTCAGTCGCTTTTCCGGGCATCCAAGTGTCATCTGGAAAAGAAAAGAAGCCTCAAAGTGTAACCCTTAAAACTGTGACTCCGACTGATGAGCAAGTCACTGTACCCGGACCACTCAGCTTCACAAGGGATGGTGCTGACAAACTGGGAATCCTTTGTCAAAGCTGATGTACTCTTGTGTAAAGCATGGACTGGATGGGCTTTGGTCTCTGCTCCACTTTTGTTTGGGGTTTGGTGGGTTTTTTTTCCCCTGAATTTTCACCAGTGCAGGCAGGGAATTTCCTCACCCATTTGTACCATCATGATGGTGAATCACGAGGGAAGCAACTGTGAATCGTTCTCCTTGTAAATATGTTCACATAAAGTCTTTGCCTCTGGCTAGTTAAAGGAAGCAGAGGTAGTGGAGGAGAGTGAGCCGAGGTGTTGCTTCAGTCACTGCATTTTCATACATCCTTAAAAGTGGAGAGCTGTGGAGTTTAACGGGGCTTTAGCCTGGAAAAGGGAAGATTGTGTCAGGAGGCTGAGGAAAATCATTTTAGTGGCTGAGCCCTCCTGTAGTCACTCGCAGCAGAGATGAGTGTGTAAAACTGTGTGCGTCTTGTTTGAAGTGTGTTGTACTCAATCCTCCCTGAAGCAGTTGTGTAGATTCAAAACTGAGGGGTTGAAATGTCGAAATTAATAGAGTCTTCTGCTTTTTGTTTTTGTTTTTTTTTTTGTTTTTTTTTTTTTGAATGTAGAGGACCACATTAATTTCTTTATAATGCAACTGTCAATTTTACCAGTTCTCACCACACCAGTTCAGCTCGTGGTGGTGCTTGTGCTCATTTCTTCTGCTTGGTGTTTTTAAAAGTGTCCTGACAGTTATTAAGGCTCCTTGGACTTGCTAAAAGGCCCCGTGTGTGGATTCAGGAAGGGCACAGAGGTTGGTGTTGGTGGAGCCTGGGCAGGCTCTGGTGCTTGCAGGATGGAGGTTGGAGGCTGCTGCAGGGCTGTCCGGTGGGAGCACGTTCCTGTCACGGAGGCAGGAGAGGGCTCTTGGTTCCAAAACCATATCTGTGATCTTTCTAACGTTAATGTAAGGACAAGGGGTTCGGTAACACATTGTAGCTTTTGTGCAAGTCATCTGCCATAAACCATGGCATGATTCAGAACAGGGTTCATAGTTCCTTCTTTGTTCCTTTGTTAATCACCGACTTGTGGGAGGTGCCTGCAGAGTTTGCTAATGCATTCTTTTTGGGTAAGGATGACGCACAGATTGTCCTAATAAGGACTTAGTTTGAGAAAGGGGCCGTCTCCTCAGAGAAGATAGGGGCAAGTCATAGGGCGAGCAGTTTCCTTTTTAACTGGGGATGACACGAGCACAAGTCATTTCCTTATTAATCGGTTCAAACCAGTTCTTACAGGAACTGCTGGTGATAAATGTGGGACTTCTCAGAAGTCATTCATTTGATTCTCAGCAGTGCAGCAGTGCACAGCCTCGGCTGGCCTCTCCCTGGCTATAAGGAAATGCTCTTGCTCACAGCAGTGTTCTGTGTAACCAGCAGTGCATTGCCACAGCTTTGCTCTGAAATCTTTTTCTTTTTAAGCACTTTTTGAGGACCGGGGAAACGCTTTCCTTTCAGATGCATCAAAAAGATGCAGCGCGTTTTACTGCGTGGCTATCTCTTCTCTCCTGTAGCAATGCCCCGCTGAGCTCCAGCTCAGACTGAACTTTGGTCTGGTGGGGTCAAAGTGGTAAGTTTAAGAAAAAGAAACTAAAAAAAAAGAAAAAAAACAATGGTTTTGTTTTTCTGTTTTTGTTTTTTTTTTGTTTGGGTTTTTTTTTTTTTTTCCCTCCCTGTTTTGTGCTGTTCTCTGGGATGAACTTTGCATCAGTGCTATTCCAAGTGTAGGTCCTTCTCTTCAGAAGCCATTTCAAGAATATCTGGAAGCTCAGAGGATAAAACTTCACCACAGATCTGACACTGGCGTGCCACAGGTAAGAACCTCCCTCCCCATGTAATGTTTTCCCTTCTCCGGCTGGCTTTTGACTTGTCAGGTTTACTGCTGGAGCTCTTGATCCTGGTTTTCAAAGACTGGTGATGGCCCAGGGAATAGCTAAAATCTCATTTTAGAAGCAGCCTGGGAATTAAAGCTATTGCTGTAATTTTGTGCAACTGGACTTAAAGCTCTTGGAGGCAAAAAGAATAAAGCGCGACCGGGCGCGTTTCTGCCCTGTCTCAGCTGCCTGTTTGGAAAGATGAGTTTAAGCTGAAGTTGCAACAAACTTCGGCATCGGTGCTTCAGAAGCCAGTGGGATCTGTGGCCTAATGGCCAATAAGAGAAAACAAATCCCCACACCTTTAGTGTCTGAAAGGGGAGGAGAAATCGAGTGTTTAGAGCCAGGGCAAAGGGGCAGAAGTGTCCTTAAAATACAGGGAAAAAATAGTATGAGAAAAAAAAAAAAAAAAAAAACCAAAACAAAAAAACCCAAAACACCAAATTAATTAAAAAAAAAAAAAAGAAAAAAGTTATGTTGGAAAACATTCCCAGAATTTTTCATGGGATCAGAGCACCTCTGACTTGAAATTCTTCAGGATACTGAGGCATTTTGAGATAAAATCCATTCATTCACATTTCTCATCTGATTCTTATAGCTCGTGTAAGTGTTTCTTTGCCCATTTCTGACCACAAAAGAGGTTAAATTAGGGAGGGTCAGGCCAGAATAACCGAATATACAGATTCCTTTTAGGCGCGTTGAAGTGATATGTATGTAGTGCATTGCTGCCCTCCTTTGACAAAAAGCAATACAAGAGCAGCCATGGAAAACCCTGGAAGTGGGACTGCGGGGTCATCGCGGTAACTTCCAGTGACACCTGAAGAGTCGGACCCTGACTGGAAAAGAACACAGTGTATGCAGTATAGGAATACCGCAGTATTAACCAATGACCTGATTGTTTTCTTTTCCATGGCCATGACAGGGAATGACAGTCAGGAGTTGCTAATTCTGAACTCTTATGAAGTGTTTGCAAAGACAAAACAATACTAGGAATAATAAATCACTTCATAAGGACACTAGTAATGATCAAGGATTCGTCATCTGCCCTGCAGTGCCTTTGGCAAGCCCGCCTGCATTGTCTTTCAGGGGACTAAAGTCAGCTTTATAGAGGGACCTGTAGGAATGTTGTCAGCTTGCACTTGGTTCCTGGATTTACTTTGATAAATTGCATAATAAAACATTGGTTAGGGTCAGGGTTTTCCCTTTGCCCAGAAAATGGAGAAACTGAGACTTCTCCATTGAGCTTTTCCACTAATCTTTATTTCCCTCTTTCTGTTTTGTCTCTTTAGGGGGAAAACTGGCTATCATGGATATTTGAAAAGCTAGTGATTGTCATGGTTTGTTATTTTATCTTATCTATAATCAACTCCATGGCCCAAAGCTATGCCAAGCGACTGCAACAGAAGATGTATTCTGAAGAAAAAACCAAATGAGCTTGGAAAAAAAACCCGGGAATGGGTTTTAGCAGCCATGAAAAGTGACACATCTTTCCATATGTTTAAAAATCAGCATTATTCAAAATGGGGGAAACTTTTTAACATCCATTTTCAACTATGTGTTTTTACTTAATTTTGAAAGTAATTTGGATATTAGAGCAAACGTTTCATTGACAAACTTATAAATGTTAAGGTAAGATACAAATGCTTTACGAGTCTGAGTTGTATTACACAGGATGGACAATGTGATGTTAAATGGTGTTTAACACTAATGTCCATCCAGATTATTTCCAAACCTGATGATTCAGTACCCTCCATTCCCTGATTTAACTCCAGGCTGACCTAAGGGTAACTTTTGATTTTGAAGGGTGGCTGGTATGCTTTATCCATAACTTTCAAGACCATCAAAATGTATATAAATGAACAGAGGTTGGATACAAACCGTTGCATGTCCCTGGTGGTAAGGCTGTTTCAGCTGAACCCTCCTGTGTCCTGCTGCATTGCACGTGCTCTCAGTTGGGAAAAGCCACCCTCTTACCTTCATGATGTTAGCGGAGATGATTGATGTCAAAGTGCAGAAGCTGACATTTTTTATTCTGTATATTTAGAATGAAGTTAAGATAAAACTTTATAAAGTCATCTTGGAGCATTCCAGAATTTCTTGTGTCCGTCTTTTGAAGCTGTTTCTGTCCCTCTCCACTTCTGTATGCTCGGTTTCCTTATTGAGCCTTAATCTCGTGCACTGCATGCTCTCCTCACCCTGCCTGCACAAACGGTGCTGAAGCCTTTTTTGTTTTTTCTTGTTTTCCTTAAGAACTTCCTACTTAGCAGAAGGACGTGGGAAGTCTTTCACTTGCTTGAAGCACAGCTCGCTGGTTAAAGCAGGCACACTGAATAGCTGGACTTGGTACCCTAAGTTCCCCTCAGATGTTTGCCACCAGTCACAGCACTGGGGGTAATAAAGCAGAGGGAGGAAAAGTAAAGATTCCAACTGGAATCAGATGTCAAACCCAGCAGTGGTGCAGAGAACCATAGAGAACCTTAACCTTAGGCTTCTGGAGTCAGATGTCTTTAAATCATTGTTTGGAATCAGTGTGTGTTCCAGTTCTAACATACATGGACATAACTAATATTAAAATGGATCTTTCCCTCCTTAGTAAGTAGGCATCCATTCCACTGCTGCTGTACTCATCTCATTACTTTAATATGTTTTGAACTGTCTGGTTTTATTTTTACCCTAGGGGTAAGTAACAAGAATTAAGTTTACTTCCAGTTAATGTTATCAAAAGGTGGCAGATGAGCATGAAGTAGGTTAGAGCTTGCTCCTGCTCAGCTTGGGTTTAGCCCCACAGCATGTTTGGGCAGATCTCAAACAAGGGGTGAGAAATACATATTTTGTTCTATCCCACCTGAATGTCCTCTTGTGTTGCCAACCGTCGTGACATCTGCATGGCCGTACCATCCTGTCGGATAGCTTATCAGACTGATGTTGACTGTTGGATCTCATGGCAACAACAGTCGGTAGGCTGTCTGACATTTTGGTATCTTTCATCAGACCGTTTGCTCATCCATCTCCCAACTGTTTTCATTGAACATCAACAGCATATAAATGTGTTTCAGTTTAGGTGGGCAGGAGTTCAGCAGTCACGCAGCACAGCCGCCTGCCTAAGATGCATCTCTTACAGTTTTTGTCTCAGTTGTGTGTGAGGTTTGTAAAGTTTTTCCTGTATGCTTCATATTTAACTTCAAACAACATTACTGAGTTAATGGATATGGACATCTTGCAACAGAGCGGCTGACTTAGAGGGAACCTGAGTATCTGAAGCTCGCAGTGAGTGCTGGGAGGCTGCACATGGCAGTTAAAAGCACACCGGTTGTTTGGTTTTTCCTGTTGTCTTTTGAAAGACGAAGAGAATTTCTTAAATCAGGGCCCTAGCAGCTCCTTCAGTTCTTGGCCTAAAGCAGTCTCTGACAATAGCGCAGCACAAAGCTTGTTCTGACACAAGGCACTTCCCAAAACCTCACAGCTTTATTCGATGCTTCACTGTTTTCAGTGTACTGGACTCTGATTTTGCATTTTCGGAGGTCAGTTCGTAGCAGTTCACAGCCTCTTGTTTCATCTCTCATCAGGATGTGTGGCTCAGTGAAAGCTGCTTGCTCCTTTCTCCAGTTCTGGTGCTTCCTCCCTCCAATCTGCCATTCACCCTGGGACACTGGTATTTACTTCACACAGCCCTGGTAGCATCTTAAAGCCTTTCATCAGAGTGAATGTTATTTTTGCCCTGTTGAGGTCCCTGTGTGCTGTCAGATTGAAGTGAGAAGTCTGTAACAATAGTTAAAAGGAAAACAAACTCTTCCTAGAGCTCAAGTCAGTAACCTGTATCTTTTAATATCTCCTTATCATTCTGCCCCCTTGCCTACTGAAAAATCACCTGGCAAATTGAGAGCTTTCTCCCACTTTTATTTCAACATACGTTTACATACATACAGTGCAAAGTATACATCTGTATTGTTCTGCAACTCCTCTTTGTATGTGTCCATCCCAACAAGCTATGCTGTTATTTTGAAGCTTTCTAACACTATTTGAAGAAGGTACTGGTCATTCTACTCGCTTCTACCTGTTTGGATGCTGGGAGATAAGACGACTTGGTAAAAGATAAAAAAGCCAATAGAAGTGAAAGTTATGCAAACCTCATGAGATTTGCAAATGGATAGTTTCATGTTTGCTTAAATAAACAATTAACTGTGTCCTGGTGTTCATTTCAGTTGCATTGTTTCACTTTCTGTAGCTTGAGCTCAGCAGTTACACTGTGAAATTTGTTGTCCCAAGCATTCTGCAGTGAGTGTGAATCTACAAGACACATCTGCAGTTGCATTTTGTAGCTTTAGAGAAAGTTGCAGAGCCTTTAAGATTTCATTTGAAAACATCTATTTTGCTCCCTCAGTCCAAAGTTTGCTTTTGTTGCGCATGTTTTCAGTTACACATAGGACGCAGTCAATTACCAAAAGTGTGTTAGATTTCAAAACCCAAAGTGAGCTGTGCTGCATGAGAAACAATCTCAGTACGGATCATCACTGGTTTTAGCTGATTATCTTTAGACACTGATTATTGTGCTTTTATTCCCTCGGAGTGGCTAAAAATCACACGGAAGTAACAGCCCTGGTACCAACTAATGTTTGGTTAAACATCAAAGATGACTTTGAGGTGGTAGAGATTTATTTTAGACTGTTCTTCTGTGAACCATGGCTGAATCTCTGCCTTCACAGGTACCCCATAAGTGGGAGGCAAAGAAGAGAGGTGGCTGTACTGCCAGCCTGGTCCAGGGAAGCACACCCAGGCTGAGGATAGGTGCAGCTGCAGCTTGCCCTCCTGATTCTGACCTGTGAATTGTGCCTCACCAACAGTGCTCTCTGAAGGCTGTGTGAGATGTCAGCACATGGCTGTGTCCCTCTGCACTGTCAGGGCAAGAGCAATGCTGATGTAAGCCCAATTAAAAAGGTCATGCTGGTCTGGTCCAGGCTCAGCTATGACACTACCACAGGCCATATCAGGGCACATCATTCAGTTTAGGCTTCCCTTGGCTCAAAGCTAGTGGGAAACCTCCCGCTCGCTGTCACTGCTTGTAGTTTCTTACCTCCTCCCCAGTGTCATCCCGTGTTTCTTGTTAAAACAGCTCCCTCTGAATTCACCCAGCTGCCTGTTCATGCTAAAAGATTCTTGTCATTAATACTTGATGATGGCTTAATGTTGCTCCAGTCCTTCCCTCCTCTGCTTTTGGACTTCATTATTTGTCAGGATCAGCCTCCCTCTTGCTGCAGGCAGTGCTAACTGCAAGCACAAATCCTGTGCGTGTTTCCCTGATAATCAGGCACAAATACAGTGAACAACATTGATTGCAGGTGTAAAAATAGGTGGTGATTTGGTGTGCTCTTTGGAGGTGAAAGGGATTCAGTTTTCTTGGAAGCATGTGGTTAAACAATACTCTGTAATCGGCAGTTTCAAGGTGCAGTGTAGTTATATGGGAGATAATTGGAATTGCTCTTCTGAGATTGAAATTCTGGGGGTGTTTCTTCTGTGATTTTTGTTTTTTAAGGGAGGAAATAAAACCAGCGAGTACCGGGGTCAGCCTTCTGCAGATTGCAGCATGGAGCGTGACAGCAGGAGGAGGAGGGGGCTTCCTGCACAGAGCAGGGGTCCCAGTGAGGGTTTAGTGGAGGATTTGCTGTAACCAGAACACAGAGTGAAGCGATTGCCTCCCCTGTGAGCACCCTGCTAATGAGTAATGAGGGTAAATACTTGTATATGCTTTTGCAAACTCATTTTTAAAAGGATTATACTGAAAACCTCTTTGAGCTTGCTGTGACTCCCCTAATGCAAGTGTCTAATCGAGGGCATGAAATGTTAGTGTTGATTTCTTTATCCATTTCACTGGCTTACTGATGAACTGCTCAGCTTTCATTAACAAGCAGCCAAACAATGTTTCGGAATGGGAGAGGTCAGAACCACCTGGGACTGTTGTTAAAAGAGGAAGGGAGTTCAGATGTAGAAACTGTCACCCAATGCCCAAAAGCCCTCTGGCTGTATCGCCTCCCAGGTACAAGCAAACAGGAAGAACCCAAAGATCTGCAATGGGGTTCTTGGCATGTCTCAGGAATTATGCAAAATGGTATTTTGATTCCAGAAGAGCTGACTATTGATTACTGTGTGCTGAAGTTAAAGTGAGGAGGCTGCTGAGCTGTGAAGTCATTCAACCACCTCACTGCTGGTGAGGTTCAGTTGTGGTTAAACAAAGGTGAACCTGCTTAGTGGGCCAAGCTTTGTTTTAGTTTGCCTTTAACACTGCTCTTTACTGTGCTCAAGGGGGTGTTTGTTGTTAACTATTTATTCCCAGAATGATTCAAAGAGCTCTGCCTACATTAGCATTAAAGGTAAAGTCATTAAATCATCTTTCTTTAAACCTCATTTGAGGAGCTGTTCAGATATGGGTAAGCAAGTGTGCTGCATCTTCCGGGTTTCAAGGGAGTCACTCCCAGTTTAATTGTTCTGGTTTCCCAAGAAGCTTAAATGAGTCGCCCGGGCAGCTGGTAATGAGGAAACTAGCTGCTATTTCCTGATGAAAGGCAAGAGATAGGAGCCCCTGTGTTGTTCCCTGCTCCCATAACTGCCCTGCAAGCCACACCCTTCTCTGATGGCTTCTGAAATGGGTTTTCTGTCCTTGTAAAGAGTTGTTTTTTCTCTGATGGGGTCCTGGAGGGAAGGGCTCTGTGGTCAGCACACCTGATTTAATGCAGACTGCACCAGTTTGGGGTTTGGTTTTGTTGTTTGGATGGGGGTTTTTAGTGGTGATGGGACAGACCAGGCTGCACAGGTCTGATTCTGTCTCTTGATGAGAATTGGTGGGAGCTTTGTTTCCTTATGGCCTCACTAGTGTGCCATTTTGCTGCTTTTTCCTATATGAAATATTGCACTTATTTCAAAGATAACTCAGAGCTGGGCAAATTCTATGTACCACGCTCAAGTGCTTGTTCATTAGCCTGCTTTTACAGAAGGCTGTGACCACGGTTACGATAGACGACATCAATCTCAGGTAGTCACCTGTTACCTTACCTGGGTACCAACTGATCTGCAGGACTTTTCTAAGGTCCAAAGCCCTTTCACTGGAAGGTGGCATCGATCTGGATGAAGGCATCAGCCAATACTCTGAGCTATTTGAGTACAGGCACCACCCCTACCCCGTGTGGCTGGGGAGGTTGAACTCTGCCTCAAACCATTTGACAAAGTATACAGCATGTTTTAAGAGATGTGTTTCCCAAAGGTTGTTCTATCTGCATACAGTGGCCTCATGGCACCTCTGCTCTGCTTCCATGTTGCCAGGAAAGGAACTGGCAATTCTGCCATGGGACCTGCTGCTAACTAAACCATATAAATACTGACTAAAATGCATACATCCTGAAACACAGAAGTACTTTGTGTGAGGCTTACACTTACACATACAAACCATGTGAGTGTGAAGGGACACTGTCTTTCCTGAGGCTCTTTCATTTGTTGAAAAGGCTCAAAATAGGAGGTTTATGTGCTCAGGATTTCTTTTTGTTCTCTGAAAGAAATGGGACACGCATAAAGAGAAAATGCACATTTACAACATTGCACAGGTGTAGCCACGTTCACAAAATCTCCTGTTCAGAAGCAGTGCTTCTCTCAGTGCCTCATTTGTTGCAGCATTTTTCTTAAGAGCTGGGATAGTGTTTGTATTTTCATAGCCAATTTAATTTCTTGATGCCTTGATTTTATGTCTCCTCGCAGTGCAGCTGACCTGTTGTGACATACAGTCACATGCAGCCGTGTGTGCTGCCTAAGACAATAGGTGAGGAACTGCAATGAAGAGAGACACTTTAAAGATGCCCAAGGGCAGGGTTTAGCGACATTCAAAGTTACAGATGCCAAGACAAAAAATTCCAAGCAGTATTTTGACTACATCTGTGCCAATGCAATTGGGGATTTTAATTCTGTTGCTTCCCTTAACTTCCATATAAACTTGCCTTAAACACGTGTGCATGTGCACAACCACCACCAGCAAATCACACTGCAGCATTTGTGCGTGAACTGAAGCTGTTAGGACTGCCAGGGAGGAGCCTGGTGTTAAGGGAAGTGTGGAAATCTGTGCTATCCTTTGGCAATAGATTTCAGCTGTGACTGAGAGAGGATCATTCTTATTAAGAGAATAAGGAAGGTGTCGAAGTGTTTGGCAGAGCTGATCCTGAAAGCCTTAGCTGGCTCTGATACTTTTCCTCAGTCCTCCTGTGGCCCTCTGTTCTTGGAGCAGTGATTTTTAGACAAGTTCAGGCCTGTTCACTGGAGTTTTGTTCAGTTTGAACAGGACCCTGTGTACTGAGCAAGATCAGGTTTCCTTTGTGATATCCTTGAAGAATAAGCTCCCCTTTCACAGCATGCATTAGGTGGTATCTATTTTTCTATACAGAATCATGGAATAGTTAGGGTTGGACAGGACATTACTTCACTGTGGAAGTACCAGTTTTGTGGCAAAGCCTGACCAAATATAGAGGAAAATAAAGTAAAAATCTGGGAGGGAGGGAACAGGAGGCTTTCTTTTTGGGAGAAGAGCATCTAACTGGATTGTTGTTCATCAGTTGCCCAATTTATGTTTTTAACTTTTTTTTTTTTTTTTTTTTGGGGGGGGGGGGGGGTTGCATTAGGTTTCTTCAGCAAAATTTGGCCAAGGGAGGAGAAATTGCTAGCTTACATTGTCAAAGAACTACATAGTAAATACAGTTGCTGACCACATGACTTGGAATCAGGTAGTAACAGAGGCTGAAGTTGCCCAAAGTGGGGTGGGGAGGAAATTTCCCAGTGTTTTCTTCTCAAGTGGCAGGAATGCATGACAGCAGCGAGCATTTGACATGGAAAAATGTGTTCTTGAACTCAGTATTGTTCTGGGCCATCTGCAGAGCAGTAGCTCTGAACTACTGCCCAGCTCTCACCATGCTTCATGGGGATATTACAAGGAACAGCTACAGCCACCCCTGCCAGCCGAGCACAGTGTCAGTATTTTATTACACCTTCAGTGTGTGGGATAAGGCTGCTTTCCATTTGGCTCCTTCAGTGGTGTTCTGCTTACATGCACCTGTAAATCATCTATTACATATTGGAGACTGCTGGGCAAAATTTCAAATTAAATCATGCCATCTGACCACAATTACACCATTCTCAGGCAACTGAAGTGTGTTTTCGTGAGCCTTTAAATAAACATTACATTGTGCATGTAACCGAATAGGTACAAAAATCATTTTTGCAGAACACACCGATTTAAATGCAAATATACCATATGAGATGGTATTTTCTTTGTCATATAACTAGTGAAACTAGCTCACTGGATGTTTAGTCTGTGTTTCTGTATTAACTAGTGGCTTATTTTAGTTAGTTTCTCTACTTACTGCATTTTAAAAACAGCAGTCCTGGCGCAGAGATTTTACTTATTTCTCTATTTTATGGTATAACACTGCACATTTTAAAGATTTTCCTTTTAAGAGTAACAGACAAAAAAGGTTTTTGCAACCAACAGGTAAGTGCAGAAGCCTGTGCCTGTTTTATGCCACCAGCCTCTCAGAAGCTGCTGTTTAGAATCTGGTTTGTATGAACCATAGGGTTCAGGTTTAGACTTCTTCATGATCTTGTAACACATTTATATCTCTAAAAATTGCCTTTAGATTTCCTAATGAGCAGAAACAGCTTCTCTGATCTCTGGAGGCTATCTTCACCTTCCCCAGTGTGATCCCTATGGCTGGCAGTAACATTTGTTTGAACCACCGCCCTATTTGCAGCTGTTTGTGCTTCTGGAAAAGGGTTAAGCAGGTCCTGCTGATTCACGGAGGTAGGTGACTCATTACCCCACCCGGGTAGAGGGGAAGTGGCTGTCTAGAGGGATTCATACAATGTGAAATCAGAAGGGGCCACTGTGAACTTCGGGTTTGACTGAAAGGGCTGGAAAGGCTCTACAGTTAAAATTCAGGATTATCAGTTCTGCATCCATGGGAGCTAAAAGCTGCCTGAGTGTCCAGGCTGTGCTTCTCGAGCATGGGCAGAGGCAGGGAAGGAAGCCAGAGGCAGGAGGCTTGAGGAGGAAGCTACGCTGGAATTTGCTGCCTCGGTAAAGCTGTGGTTGGGCTGCCCTTGAAAGCACAGCAAAAGCAGCAGCTCAATTGCTTCTGAGTGTTTTTTTGTACCATTTCAGATCCATGAATCACATTCCCGATGACTCGTGTGCAGTCCTTAAAGTGGTGTCCAGCAAAATGCACACTTCCCTAAACTATGCTTTGAATTCTGACAGTATTTCCTTTGTGTGTTCAGCCCAGATTTCATATTTATCTATATGAAATTCATTAACAAATGTAGAAGGAAATGAATTATTCCATATCCTTTTTCACCTTGACACTTCCCAGTAGTATATCAACTGGTAATCTGAATATAACTTACCTGTTTCTTCTTGATGAAATCCTGGCTGTTGTGGAAACCCCAGATTTTTTTTCCCTTGATCCTGAGCTGTTTCAGTTTGGTAAATCTCTGCAGGTGATCCTCTTGAAAACCCCTTATATATTTACACTAAGCCTACCCTTTCTGTACTGGTAGTCAGTCTAACCTAAATACTGATATATGCTTAACTCCAAATCAGCTGCATTTATAACCATGTTAGTGCCCTGTCACTTGCCTAACAGTTATTTTGTTTGAAGTATTTGTAACAGGTTAATTTTGGGGTTTGCTTTTAGGGCTTTTTTTTTGTGGCCAAATAAAAGTTATCCTGTTCATTAAAGATGTCTGCTATAGTTAGAGTCCTTGAATCAACTTCCAAGTGAGCTGCACCTGTCCATTACAAAAAACAATAGTGAGATTTGAGGCATTGTTCCTTGGTTTATGGACATCCTGTGGGTAGTGTGGCCAAAACTAGCTAGGTCAAGGCCACTGATTCTGCTGTTCCTGCCGTGGTGAGCCACTGGCTTGTGCTGACCTTTGATCTGCCTCATTAATTTTAATTTCTAATGCGATAAAGGCCCTTTTCTAGGCTCCCACTCTTTACATGAGTAATCTTAATCAATAAGATCGAAAATTACTCCTCCACCTTCTAATGTAATTGTAGATAAGGAGTATTTGAGAACAGCTATTCACTTTCTGTCACTGTGACCCTCTCCACATCCTGGGGAAAAAAACCAGAGGAATCCAGGCATAGATCAAAAAATTAAGGCTTAGTTTGGGAAAGGGAGTGAGAATTTCAGAACTGAGGCCAGTAGTGAAAAACACTAACAGGAAGAAGCCTAGAGATGCCAGAAATAATTCCTGCTGATCTCTTCTCCAGACCAATGAGAAGGATCGAACCGTTCATACCACAGCTACACTTTTGTTTTCACTCCCTTGGGTTTCTTGGTTTTGTAGTTTTGAGGAATCTGTGTTGCCAAAATTTGGCTGAAGGTTGTGATCCCCTAGTGCTGCTCTGAAAAACTTCATTTTCCCATGGAAGTAGGAGTACTGAATCCTAACTGCGAACAAGTTCTTACAGAAACATCCTTGTTCAGCAGGAATGAACCTGTTGGCCTAGCTCTGTCCTTGAGCTGCAGAATCCTCCTCTGTGCTTTCATGTTTCATGACTACAGATTAAGTAAGGGAATGGTAATTTTTGCTCTGGGGTTACACATATTAGCTGTGAGCCGTGTTTCCTGATGTGGTCCAAATTCTGCCATCAAACTTAAACAAGCAAAAAGTCCCAAATATCCTGCTCCATTAACTAAAAGTGATGTAAGTCATAAATAATAAGTGTACTTATAAAGAATGGATAAATGAGGATGTCATTCATAGGTGCAGTGGGCACCTGCTGTATTTGCTTCATGCTCAGAATTATAAGTACATACAGATAACGTGAGGTTATTTCTGCAATAAAGTTACTTATTGATATAGCAGTAAAATAACCCATTGCTGTCTTCCTTGTTTCTGAGATGACTTGTCTGTCCTTAGCTTTTTAAACGTCTCTTTTACCTGTCTTGTGAGGAAGAGTGTTCATTCCTGGGCATTAGGTGTTTTTTCAGCCATGGAGTCACCTACTCTCATGTCTGATACCAGAAGTTTTCAGTCTGGTATCTGTTAAAAACATTAGGGAATAGTATTTCTATGTTGCTAAACAACCTCTGCCTTTTAAAGGAGGGAGGAGGGAGAACCTCACCATACTGTCTCCTTTCCTGACCCTTTATACCCTGCAGACTTGCATCGCCTGTGCTGTTTATCTTAACTTCTTGTACAATCTTTTCTTCCATTTCTTCTGTGAAAATATCCAGCGTAGAGACAATGGTTAGAACTGACAGAAACACTATCCTAGAAAAGGCCTTTGGATCAGTACAGTCCCCGAACTCTGAGCTGCTGGACAGTGACGTAGTGGAAAAAACCAACCCCAAAACATCATAAATAATATAACAAAAGTTACACATGGTTTTGAACTTCCAAACAACTCTAATTTTACACTGCAGCACAGGGCTTGAAGCGTGGCTGGATAGAACTATGATTACTGTGTCTTCTCCTTTTGAGAGGGAGCTCCTAAAACAGCAGAGCTGACTGAAAACTGAAGACAAAACAGGTCAAGTTGTTGGATTATGTACTGTGGTCTGCATGAAGAATAGTCAAAATGTTTTCCCATAAATGTCAAGTGGTTTTATATTTATTAGATATATTTACCCTGTCTGCTTTGTCCTCTTTGCTTTCCCTTTTGTTTTCTCCCCAACCACCCCACATTCTAATTTCCCTGTATAAGCTTGTCTATAAGCTACTACGAAATCTGTCAGAATCCATTTAGGCTGACGTTGACACAACCATGCCAGTGATGGGCTGTTACTGTGGGTGTATTTGAGCAATTGAGAACTTAGCCTCAGTACTTACTTATTTTCTTCAGTTTCAGTTGTACTTGAATCTTGTCACGAAGGCTGTTTGCTGTTCCAGGTGTTGTGCCAAACTGTTTTGAGAACAGGTGCTCCCGTAGAGGGTTAGTGCTGCTGTACCTGGCCTGAACAAAAGTGAAGAGGTAAATGAAACCAGGAAAGGAAACAAAATAAAAGGCAAACGTAATAGAAAGGTCTGCTGTGCTCTAAGTGCAGCCTAGCAGAATTACAAGGTCACTTCTGCATCTACCGCAGTTAATTATTTGCAGACTTAAACACTAATTCAGGATTTCCAACAGGGCAAGTTTTCTATGTGGGCATCATTCGCCATGTCGCAAATGTCCAGTGTATTTAGCATCATACAATGCGTGTGCTCATCTCTTTAGTTAGAAGCTGAGAGTTCTGGCATGAAACCACACTGAAACGTCAAGGGAAACTATGAGATTTGTCCACTTATCAAAGGAAAAGCCCTTGAGACTGATTTTTTCACTTTTATTTTTTGGCCTATTTAATAGTGAGTAAGATTATTTCTATTAACAGGGGGAACAGTGTGACATGGGGGGAGGAACAGCAAGAATTCCAAAAGCTCTCCCTACCATTAAGTGGGAACAGACAGAGGCAGAAGAAAGCTCAGTGTTACAACACAATCCTCAATTCCACCGTACTCTTTTAGTTTATAAGCACCCAGTCTATGCCCCCACAAGCTATTGCTGTCAGTTCCCTGTTTGCAGGCAGCAGCTTCACAGGGGCTCCACCTTGTGGTCGTGGTAAAATCTGTGCAAAAAAAGGGCCCATTTCTCAACTTCTGAAATGATACAGTCTCTTGTATTATATTACAGGCTCTTAAATCTACCAGAGTTCTCCTCCCAGATACGTTCAAATAAATAAATAATTAAAAACCTTTCTGCTTCTAACTTTACAGGAAGAATTATTTACAGGAATTGTAGTTCTGCTTAAACCTGCAGTTTGCCTGTAACAGGTAGCCAGGACCTCTGATACTCTAAAGGGAAAACATGGCATAGCAACATGGCCAGAGAAGCATGTAATTCATTATAATCTCTCATATAAGATGAGGATGACACGAAAATGAAGAACCCTTCATACGTTGTTTTTAAAGATGGTTCAAACTTCCGCTATTTTGTCACAGCCAAGGTCCTTAAAGGAGAATTTAAGTCTTGCTCTGCTTTATAGGAACTGGTGGCACATTGTTGTATCTTGAATGATATGGAGTTTGGATTAATAATTCTGATAGTGTGCATTTTTATCAATATTGAAGTGTTCTTAGGGCAAAGTGTAATCATTAATAATTTAAATTGCAGGATCAGGAACATCTCACTCCTGCAGTCAATCCCACATTTATTTTTTATCGCGTATGTCATGGGTTCAGCAGTAGCAGTCAATTTTTTCCTTCTTAGTAGTTGGTGCAGCACTGTGTTTTTGACTTGTGGCCTGAGAACAGTGCTGATAACACCAATGTTTTAG